>JABFPN010000079.1:0-79894 GCA_022817305.1 Leptoteleia sp. ZL-2020 | reverse complement strand
TTGTTTGAATCGCTTTTTCAGTTAATTCTAATAATTGATGGCAAATCCAATATGGAGTAGATTCTACCTATTACATTCATTCCGATCAAACTAATCTCACTTGACGTTACTGAATATATTTTAACTCCACGGTGGAGTTAATTGTAATCCGAATATTTTTTTCAGTGCGGGGGAATCAATACAAAATATCAGATATTATTAAACAAATTGTGTATTGGAATTGTGTTATAACAAATTATATTCCATGGTTCTTTTACGCATACATATATATCTATATATATACACATATATAACACATTTGATACAGATTTACGATCATGTTTATTGATTTATACATTTATTACCGTGTATTGCTCAATTTATTACGATGTTCAATTAATGTGTACAATCTTCTTAGGGATGACAACGATAAATTTGTTAATAACAATAAGAAAATGCACGTCCAACTGACACATTAAACAAAAAAAATAATTTCCAGCTTTAAACACAATTAATCACGAAATGTCGAAAGTTGAGTTCGTTGAATGACACGAATGTGAACCACAAAAACAGGATACAATAACACTGAGAAAAGTGAGAGGGAAAATGTTATTGTGTTTATTTTCGTTTTGGATACGTGACAATGCGTGAGGTAAATATTATTAAACTTAAAAACAAAGACGTCAGTTTTAAATGCCCTTATTGTATTTCAAATAGAAACTTTTCCTTTTTATAAAACAGTGAATTTTTGTTTGAAAAAGCAGTAATATATTTTTGAGTGTTTTTATTTTCGTTTTGAATACATATCTTTTCTTTATACAAGAAACAGAAATGTTTCCTTTGAATAAAAACAGTAATTTCGAAATTTCATGAAAAATCTAACACATTGCTAGTAAAAATGAGACATATATGATCCATATATGGTGCATATATGGTGCATACATGGTGCATATATGGTGCATATATGGTCCATATATGGTCCGTATACTTTCTAACAATTTCACATAAGGAAATAAATAATTCATATATGGACATATATGTTTTTCCTCAAACCATATATGTTCCATATATGGTCCATATATGGATCATATATGGTCCGTATATTTTCTAACAATTTCACATAAGGAAATAAATAATTCATATATGGACATATATGTTTTTCCTCAAACCATATATGTTCCATACATGGTCCATATATGGCAATAATTGATATAATATTCAAACCATATATGCATTTAAGAATTTCCTTATATGGAAATCAATTATTGCCATATATGGTCCATATATAGATTAAGGAAAAACATATATATCCATATATGAACTTTTTATTTCCTTATATAAAGTTATTAAAACATATTTAGACCATATACAAACCCTACATGTTTCACTTTTACCACAAAACAAAGTTAAAAAAACAGCCATACTCTCAATCTCATCTTTCTCAATATATCAAATGAAAAACACCTATAAACGTAAAGGAATTGAATGGTGAGCCAAATGAACGTTCAATTACGAGTAAAAGTACGAGCCCCTCTCGTGATTTTGCCACCCTCGCGAAAGGACACAAAAGACTTAATAACAATGATTGGACGCCACAACAAAAACACTGGCTCGCAAAAAAAGCAGAAGCGGAATTTGAATAAAATGACTGTCGCTGAGGGGGGAAAAAAAGTTGCGCCTCGAAATATCAATAACAGGAAAAACATTTGCTGAACATGGTGCAAATTCGCAGGAAAGTGCCGACGATTCCGACACCCAAATGGTCGCGCGCACAGCTTAACGTCAGTTCCGTTCCAATGGAATTTTTCGTTGCTCCCATTTTCTTTTTTCTTTTTTTTTTTCTCAAGTGCGACACCAAGAACAATGAATGCGTAGAAAAAGGTGGAGCGCTGTGAGCGAGAGAAGACAAGTCGTACAATGAGGACAGTGAGAGAAACAATGACAATAACTCTGTACATTGAAAGCTCAAAACAAAAGAAGACAGAACAAACAGAAGAAAGAAAGAAAGTAAGTAAGTAAGTATAAAGAAAGAGAAGGAAAGAAAGAACAAGACACGTAGGAAAGGTGTGTCCGATCAAAGACATTTATCGCAGAAGAGAGACTCACCCGACGCATGACGCGGAGGGAAAATGAAGACGTCTTCATTTTGATGGCAATTCTGTTTAAGCTGGTTCGAGTTGGAAATCTATCCCGAGCAAAAGATCCTTCAGTCAAATTCGACTCGGACTACCCAAATAGCATTAAAAAACCAAAAATGAGGGCGGAGGGGGTCTTACTTAGAGGGGGAGGGTCGGGGGGAAGGTGTCAATGACGAAGCTTCCAAAGTGGATCTCAAATTGGGACCGTGGGGGTCGGCCTACAGGTGGTCGCCGAGTTTCTCCTCTCTCTCGCTCTATCTATCTCTCTCTGTGTCACGGTGGATCGGTGGCGTGGATCTCCGCTCAGCAGCGGCGACGTAATCGGCCCTGAGGAACGACCGGCATGGACGATTCCGGCTGGTACGATTTGTTGGCCGATGAAAATCCGGGCGAATTGTGTCGGAGTGCGTGTCGGCGGGCCAGAGAGAGAGAGTCGCGGGAGGTGAGTCGACGTTGGCGCGGCCGTCGAACGTGTGCGTGCGGTGTGTCGGGTCTGGTCGGTGACGGCGAGAGCGGTGCGGCTGCTCGCTCTCGACGCAGAAGGAAGCCCACCCTACTTTTGCGGAGCGCGCATGGATACCATGGATCGCGGGAGAGCCGCGCCTACTCTAAGGTCGCGAAAAAGACGCGTCCCGCCGTGTAAACGCATTTCAACGTCCAACCGTGGAAACGGCGCGCTCCGTTACAGCCATGCCGATTAGCCCCCCTCCCCCTTGCTGGCTCCCATTACGCAAATTGCGTCTACACCCCCTGCCCCCCTCATCTTTAAGCCTGATTATACAATGACTAATAAGTCATATTTGAAATTACCCATCTTTATAGTATATTTTCATTTTTAATATATCTAATGTTGTATGTGGTATATATAATGTTGTATATAGTATATATAATGTATATATGGTATATATTGTATATATATATTGTATACATTTAATGTTTGCATGGTATATATAATGTAACCTAGTAAAAATGGAACATATATGGTCCATATATGTCTTAGCAATTTTGATATATCGATCATATATGGCCATATATGGATCAAGGAAAAACATATATGTCCATATATGAATTTTTTATTTTCTTATGGGAAATTCATACACGGACGTATATGTTGTTCCTTAATCCATATATGGTCGATGTATGGCAATAATTAATATATTTTGTACATATAGCCATATGTGCGTTTAATAAATTCCTTATATGGGAATTAATTATTGCCATATATTGACCATATATGGTCCATATATGCATTACGGAACAACATATATCCATATATGAATTTTTTATTTTCTTATATGAAATTCATATATGAACACATATGTCCTTCCTTGTGAAATTGTTAAAACATATATGGACCATATATAGAGTTTGTATTTTGAAAATATACAAAAACATTCAATAAAACATTCCTTTATATATATAATATGAATTAATGTGTAAGCTTATACTTTATATGTGGCAATAATAAATACTAGTATTTATTTTGGCCACAAATAATGCCTCGTCTTCTTGGTGACAAATTTATCTCACCGCGCTCGTCGTTACGGCCACGAATATTTTTCACCGCTCGCCACAAGTGCACGGAAGTAATGGTAACGTAATTATAAAGATGAATATGGGATGTGTGTAATCTAATAATGCGATGCGTAATTTGTAATAGATGTAATCCATATAGCTCCATTTAATTGCACACACGATGTTAAGTAAATTTAAATTAATTAATCTCGCGTTACGGTGCTGCGGTGCAATGTTTCTTACAACAAATGTCAAATATGGTAATCATAAAATATGTATACGTATGAGCGTGTGTGTTTAAGATACATTTTAATAATTGTTTGGGGTATACATTTAATGAGATGCAAGGTGTAATTAGTTTAATTTAATTTAATTACACGGAAGAAATTGAAAGCGTTTCGTTGAATTGATTCATTAAACTGTTGACTTTTAAATGAAAAACAATGTTTATTTCGTAATGCCATACATGTTGTAATTCGCGTGCATTCTTCTGAAAACGTCGTGTCGTAATGCTCCATAAATATCACCTGTTAAAAAAAAAGAGTCTCAAAATACCATCAGGATGAACAAAAAATTATAATATGTACTCTGATGACAATTGCGATGAAATATAAACAAATTAATTGGACTAATTATTTCATTGCTTTGTATGGATATATAAATTTGTTTTCATAATAAAACAGAGAGTAAAGGTTGCGACAAATATAGATCTCCACATAAAAATCAGACATTAATAGAAGAAATGTCACAGTGGTCACGTTAATAAAAATAAAGGCATTTTAAATTATGAACTGGACGTCACAATAACATGGCTTGTATTGTAAACAACTTTTGTGTAAAATAAATGAGTGTTTGCAATTGAAATTAATTTAATATTATGATTTTTTGTTTCTTGTAAAATTATGATTATTATATAAACTTATAAATTATCATTTAATAATAGTGGTAATAAGTTTAAAAAGTCGAACGTCAATTCGCTAAATAAATCTGTACAGTCGAGTAATTTCCACAGTTAATTGACAACAACGTGGTATCACGTTAACACTTATCGAGATATTGTAAACTTAAATTTACAAAAATTTCTAAGACAAACATACCATCTATCCGAATACTTTCACTAAGTATATTTATCAAAAATAACTTTGACATTTTTTTTGAAAGAAAATTAACGAATTGAATTGGTTTCTTTTTCAAAAAGAGGAACATGGTCGATAACGGTACGTTTACCTTACTTACATTTTTTTACATGAAAATATACAGCTTTTTCGCTCAGTCTTTAACAATGGAATGTTACGAAAATTAACCCTTATTCAACTGAGGTATTGTAATTTACAATACCAATTTAATCTTAGCAATATTTAGATATGTACATATTTTAATAAGATTGACTAAAAAGTTCCATAAATACAATGTTGTGGTAAAAAAGTATAATTTAAGACTTATCTTTATTAAAATCTTAATAATGAATTGACATAGCTTAGTTGAATAAAGGTTAAAATAAAATTAACATTCGTTTTACACTTTTAGAAATAATACAAAACATTTTAGCGTTCCACGCAGTGTCAACGTATTCCTTCAATCACTAAGTTTATAAAAACTCCTAAAAAAGACTCTGGCAGTCAGTCAAATCACTTCAACTCTTACATCGAAAAAGTATTCGTATTTGCATCCACAATTCTAATCTTCACAATCAATAATTAAAAGCAATCGTTTTAATTATTATTCAATTTCATTTTTAATTCATTAAAACTTGCTAAATTATTCTTCTCAGTGTATAAAATATAATACAATACGACGCCCTGTATCGTATTATTTAAATATTCTACCTAAGATCTACTAAAGCTCAGTTTCCCCACTTCAATTGCATAAAATGTTCACATCTTACTGTTAAATTCAATTCCAAATCGCTGGAAAAATATTTTACTTTCAATTCACAATAAAATGGATCTTGGACATCTTTCGTCCACACTTTATTGCACTTTACAATTGTAAAAGAATTAATGCAACCAACGCTGCTCTTCCCATGATCATAATGCGAACATGAAGTTAAGTTTTCAATCAAATTCGATGCTTAATAAATAACCATCCATCTCAATATCGTATAACGATATCGTGTAAATTGCGTATGTACAATTTTTAACTATTCCATGATAAAAATAATGCGTACAAAATAAGATAGCGCTCATCAATTCACTCGCATATCTCTGATCTTAATTAAATGACCGTGTCCTGATAAGCAGGGGGTCCACCGCTCAGCATAAATTGTCTTTGATTTTGCTTAAGGATGTCCGATCTAACAGGCACTTGCGCCGAGGCTCTCACTCCATGATAATTGCTATAACTAGACCTCACACTTGCCGGCCGATAATTGTTACCATTTTCCAGCTGATCCTCGCTGGATGGATCGAAACTCGGGTTAATTTGTCCGTGCCAAGGTAACGTGTTGCCCTTATTACCGCGCCAGACTTCGTTCAAGTTGTGTATCGTTACATTTTGATATTCCACAATCTGATCCATGTTAGAATTGTTAGTGTTGGAATTGTTACTGTCGTTGAACGACGTCACGTTCAACGAATCCGACTGCCAATTTAAATTTATCGGCCTGTCCCAGTTATTCGACATTCGATTGTAATTTTGCAACTCCTGCGTGATCATGCTCAAATTGTGAGTAGAAAAGGCCGTGGAGTGTCGTCGCGGGCTCTCATCTTTGTTGTCAACTTTTGTATTCAGAGATCTCCTTTTCGAATGTCTGGCGAAGTTATTTTTACTCGAGCGTCTTACTCCGTCGCGCGAAATCACAGAACGTCGCTTAACTCGTCTTGGAGTCATCGGTTTCGGGGATACCCTTTCTTCTTGCAACATTTCAGGTTGCGAATATTCTATTCTGTACAATGGTTGTGGAATTTTTGGTCCAATTTTTACATCCCCTTTAAATATATGGAAAATATAATTTAATTGCAATAAAATTAGTTACTGAATTTAGTTTGTAAAAAGTAGATAGATAGATACGTTTGTGCTTATAGTTTAGAATTATTTCATTCAATTAATACATGTTTATTGTACTTACTGTTAGGATCGTGAGATCGTAAATAATTTATTAAGCAAAGACCTCCCAAAATTGCTATTACCTGTAATAATTTTAGAATTAAAAATTATGTCGCTAGTTTTTGAGTAGACATCAATTTATTCGATATAATTAATATAACTAACCGCTAATATGCATTGCATAGATGAATGTAAAACTTCCACGACTTCGTATTCTATAATACAACCAGTAACATTTGCTGGACGGTTTGGTCTGATAAATTCTGGTTCTATAAAATCGATAGCCTTGCATCCTGGCCCGTTAGTTTGCCACCATGAAAAGCTTCCAGTTCCAAAATTCAGTGCATCACTATTCTGTATATATGAATAAATATTTGTATAATAAGATAAAATAAGTTGTTTTTATTTCTTACATTTATACTGAATTTGATAATAAAATTTATTTTATAAAAGAATTCATGTTTATTTATTTATATTATAAGTAAAAGAAATGTACCTTATCTAATACTCCTACATTTAAGTAGAAACATATCAAAAATAAATTCCATGTTATCCATAGAAAATTCCAAATTGTGTACTAAAAAGTAAAAAAGTTGTTATTTATACTGAACAATATAAATATTTTATATTAAAATTTATTAAAAACATAAGTAAATGATTAATGTTATCCTTACCAAAACAATGTATTTCAGCCTATATTGAAATACTCCAAAAAATCCATAAATGATGAAAATAATATTTAAAAAGTTGATTAGTATAGGTACCCACATAAATCCTAAAAAATCGAATGTTTGTCTTTCTATTGTAGCAATCTGAAATATCAAAGATTTGTTGACTACATTTAAAAACATACCAGTTTTTATTAAATAGTCAATAATTTATAGTATTATTAGTAAATCATGACCATATAGAACTTAATGGAAATATATTTATTCTACTACTCAAAGACAACGTATAATTCAATTGAAATAAATACGATAATTTTTTTACAGACAATTACATTACAATGCCTGCTATATATTAAAAAACTTTTAACAAAATGCTTATTAATTACACGTCAATCAACTAACATTATATACAATTAATTTCTACACTGCAATTACACTGTCACATCTAATAAATTTAATTAATTAATAGGAATGATATTGATAAGTGATAATATCAAATGTGTAATAATATAATGTTTCATAAAAGCAAGGTCCATGTTTGTTTTCTGTACCTGAAACCTTATCCATTGAATTACCTATATGGTCAGTGAATTATAACGACCTGATTAAAAGAACAATTCAATGATTATATACTTAATACATTGCAATAAATGTAGTCTATACTTACCAGTTGAATAATGCATATTGTTAGCAGGAAATAATTTTTTTGAAAAATGCCCATATTATGAAATATTTTAAAAATAAATTATCTTACAACAAACGTGTACGATGTTACTTTATACAAGTACACATTAAGGCAAACGTTGTTGCACATTTTTTATATCACATGTTCATGGCGAACTTTCAACCGTAGCATTAAAAAGCATTCTTAATTAATAACTCATTTCCTAAGCGTCACCCTTTTTTCGTCTGTTTGGTACCCGAGCTTTGTTTATAGTTACGAATTGTTGGTTGCAACCGTGTTGTCAATTTTTTTTTAATACTGTGTCATACTGTCGCGTTACAGCCAGGGTTACCAAACTAAAATGGTAAACCATGGTGTAAAAGAAGGTAGTTGGAGAAAGCGATGTCGAAAGTCTGCTATCACGGAGCTAGTGCCTCTTTAAAGTAAAAGTTGTTGTTGACGGATTTAAATATTCAAGGGCAAACGTTAATTAAATTAAAAAATTTCATTTAATGATTAAATCCAGGTCGAAGTAATTGTTAATTTAGTGTCGAACAATTTACTAAGAATTTCTTTTAATTCTCATACATTCAAATATAGAAAGTTATTATAAATGACGCTATTATAAAGTAAGTATTTTTTAAATAATATTGAAATACATTGAAGTGTATCCTTACAATTGATTAACTTGTCAAAACTGAATATCTGACAAGGTACGGAATATAAATTAATAAAATAAAAAACAATTTAGTTTGAATTAATTTTATCAATACTTTCACTGAATTTTGCTCAACTTGATTTTAACTTTAAAACTTTATATTACATTTAGTTTGTTTACATTCTGTTCAATTTCAATTAATCGTTATGAAACAATTAATTGCAGAATATACTTTATATATTCAATGTAAAAAAACTTTAGTATTATCTTATCATGTTGATTTAGGAGTTGAAACACTGAATAAACTTGTATAATTCTTCTGGTGTGTATAATATTTTACATTTACATTTCCCACTTTAACTTATTCCATTTAAATAAATTTATTTAAATTGTGAAATGTTTTCACAGGTAATAGATAATAGACATTTTTATTAAAAATATCAAGCATCAATATTGTATACAAATTCTATTAAAATTTATCGGTCTTTATAAAAACTTGTCAACAAATATTAAGTTCTCCTTTACATTATTTGTTTTATTTTATGTACATTTAACTCCCCATTTCATAGGGTTCTTTATGACAATTACTGTAATTTCTAATGTAATTCTACTACATTTATTCTTATTTAATTATTTTTCTTCCAGAGATTTATCGGTATGAAGAATAAACTACCCATATTGAAAACAACATAATAATTAAATAAATCCTAATACTACTCCCTATCACAAATATTTATGGTAAAGAAGAAACTAAGAAAAACCAAAAAACCTTTTTTTAAACTAGCAACAAAAATAACAGAATTAAAATCCTACATTTACATTCAATTTTACAGAATCAATAAATTTAAACTTTCATTCCAACTCTTTCACAATCGTACCACATACGTTGGAAGCTTTCATTCAACAAATTAACAAACAATCAACCACAGCAACGACTCTCATCTTTTGCTAATTGTTCCAGGCATAATTAAACCATCATAATCAAAAAAGAAAACACAGCTGGAAACAATATAATCGAGGGAATCGACGCACGCTCCACGAGAATCTGAAAAATCCTCGAAGCGAGCATAAACTTCCACTGGCGGCTGTTCTCGAATGTGAACGTTTGGCAACGCCGCCTGGTAACACTGTTATGATCTTCGATAATAATGTCGACGGCAGATCTAGTTTAATCAAGATGGTCGTTCGGGGAACATCGACGCTGTATCGTCTGTTAATATTTACATATTTATTCGTATCGTTAGCGGTGAGCAGCTATGGCCTCCGACCGAGCACACTGTCCATCTACAAATCCAAAGAATTCAACTCGAGGCAACCCCTGATCCTCGACCGAAACTCCGGCCTCGACGCGGACGTCTTAACGCGGGGTCGTCGAAATGCGCCGGAAACTACGACTTCCACCACGACCACGCCGAGTCCTGCTCAAAACGTTACTAAAATAAAGACCAAGGTAGAAATTCTGCCCTTCGTCCCACCCTTTTTTCATTCTTTTTACAATTATCAATCCAAGGGGATTCTGAGGGAGAATGCTCTCCTCGCCTTATGTTCTTTGTTATTTAATTGCAATGTCACTCGTTTGTTGATTCATCCCTTCGTTTTTATTTTACGTCTCATTTATTCGGATAAATGATGATATATTTATCTAAATAACCGTGGCAATGATTATATGCAGAGATTTATTCAGTTAGAAACGTAAAAATAGTTTGTTCCTTTTGTTACTTTCTGTCACAGTGTACACAAATTGAACAATCCAATCTGTCATTATTTATTTACATAACTAATTAACTCATATTCCTGTTTCATCGTGTCAAAATTTTCATACAAGTTATAGATTCTCTGAGCAAAGATGATAAAACTGATGGATAAAGAGTTGATGATAATATTCAAGTATCTGCTTGTTTTATACGTATTGTTTTTAGTTGTAATTTTCTTGCCAAAAATGACATTTTATAACAAAGAAATCATTAATACATATATATATATGTATTTAGTATTATAAAAATAGATTCAAGTTTCTTGTATTTTATTGCACATTGTAAATGCGCAGTGTCAATAATAATAAAATATTATTGTTTATTATGAATATACATAAATTTTTCAAGTGTTTGATAACAACGTTCTTATCATATTTTAATAAATTTTTCCTTTGTTTCTAAATTTAACATTTATTTTTGAGTTATTATACTTGACGTATGATCCTGTTTTAAAAACATTATTTTCAATATTGAAGTTAATTTGCAAGCACGTTGGTCTGCTTCTTTACTAGTTGTATATTATAAAAAAAATATACTCTAATACATGTTGCACTTCCACCTCAATATATTGAATGCCTGAATTTCAATCATAGATGCGTTGATTCCCCGTGCTATCAATTGGACCAATTTGTCAATTAAGTCAATCACGATGCCGCCGTTTTGCACGAATTATTGTTATTATCAAGGCAGGGTCGATAACCGCGTTGATGTTGATATTAAACTTTCAGAATAATGTATGGATTATTGTACTTTTTATCAGCGGACTTGAATAGAGCAGTAATTTTTAATTTTTGCGCACTTCCAGTTGAATGGTTTGGCATTAGGTGGCAATGACAAAGAGGCAAAACGTATATCACTTTTCATACCTTTATGTGTGTGTGTGTGTGTATGCGTCTGTGTAAAACTACACATCATTTCAGAGAAATTAATTTTACTCATTAATTGCTCATCAAAGTTCAGTATTTATATACTGAACTTTGTAAATGCAATTAAAATAAAAAATCACCAGCATTTTGTAATTGATAACTAATGATTTGTTTTATTTACTTTATATGTCAACACATTTAAACTATATTATGTTATAATAAAACACATGTTTTGACGTGATTTTGCAATTTCTTTTTAATATTACATTAATTGAATTATTTAATTAATTGCTTCACCTATTTTTTTTTTGTTAATATTAATATCGTATTGCTCAAATTAAAATAAATCTTATTAGTATTCATATTTTACTGTCAATACGAGTTAAAATCTAGAATTTGTTTTCTATGAAAAGTTTATACATAACACGTGTCAAAGGGTTAATTATATCAGCAGATACACAAGAGGAACACTGTACGTTATAGAAGAATCATTAAGATGCTTAAAATGTAGGGTTCTGTGCACGTTAAATGCGGGCATAAAAGACTGCTCAGACTGTGCGCAATTATCTCTTTGTTAATTAAGTTTTATAGCCACTAGCAACATTTTATTATTATAATAAGATATTAATTTTGTAATTAAGATTTTGATGATTTAAGTACTGCAATCTAATTTGTATATAAACAATATATTTTTTTTGATAAGCTACATTAAAAATATTGTGTTGAATAATAATGACACGATGTGAACATTAATATGAGATTCATTAATTTTTCTTCTGTAATTCATTCTTTTTTTTAACGCAAATTAAGGTAAACACTTGGTAAAGTTATTAAATAGAAACATTGACCAAACAAAATGATGCCTTAATTAATCAATGAAGAATTATGATACTGAAATTTGTTATCATCTTTCATTTTAATATTAACATATCAGCATTGTCATAATACGAACAGACAAGCAAAAATGTGTTTAAATATATAACAACACGTCATCTCTTTATACGATAACATAATCAATTGTAAAAGTATTTATTTATCAAGCAAAAATTTTATGTTATTGAAAAAGGATAAAAAAAAGCAAGCCGGCATTACTCATAATTTGTCTGATTATTTCTTAAAAGCATAAATTACTGCACGAAACAAACAACCGATGAATAATATTCAACATAATGCTAAACTTTACATGTTTACACGAGAATTAATTGAGCATAATTTTTATATAAAAAAAAAATAGTACTAAATGATACATTTAACTAAAAATGATCTGAACAAAAAAAGAGAAATAACAGAATGCGTACCACTGGTAACATTTATCGTCAATTATCATCGAATCGTTTGTATTCAAAAATAAATTTCACAATTAACTGAAATAAAAATATACTTTTCAGATAAACTCCCTGGATGATTCACATCAGCAGTTGATGGTGCATTGGGTAGGGGAAGGTTCAAACATTATAATATGTTTAGCAAGAGATACTATACCAGTGGGATACGGAGGGAGCAAGATCCCACAATTTAGCACTCCTAGTGCCGTGTACATAAGTTACGATTATGGAGAAACTTTCCAGAACAAAACTTCGTATTTTAAATTATCCGATGCTCCCAATGCCAAATACGCCACCGTCGACAAATTTTACAATCATCCCACCCTCTACAATGTTGTACGTAACTTTCTTAAATATCTTTCAAAATGCAATTCCCAGTATAATCCTCCATACCTCAAATGCACAATTGCCGACTTTCATATCTCTATTTTTCCTTTTCAGTGCGTTTTCACGGACACGAAAAACCAATTATTATTTGTCACAACGGATGGCGGACAAACCTTCTCGCGCGTACCATTATGGTACTATCCAAGTGAAATCTTGTTCTTTTCCGATTCAACCAATGCGTTAAACTTTTTAATATTAGACAAAGTGTCTCCAAATAGAAGGGTAATAATTACCAAATGTATATGCACGTTATGCGCGAGATAATTGGATTGAAAGGGCGATTCCCCTAATTATTTATCCTGTTTCGCAGCTCTACTCCTACAGGACGAACATCATAGCGTTCCAAGAATTTGTAAAGAGTGTATTTTTTATACCCAACCCCGGATCGAAAAATAAATCTAAATCATTGATCATTGAACGGATGAAGCCCAACGGACGAAACACCGTTCTCAATTTAGGCGATCCCTCCAATTGGAATAAGCAATATATACCTGTCATAATCTCGGACGTCGAAGATTTCCAAGTTCGGGGCGACTATATGTTCGCCACCAAAGTGATTCCATGCGAGAAAAACTGCGTGCGTATTTTCATGCCGAACCAACGATAAATATTAAACGTTTATTGCGAAACTGAGGAGCGAAACGTTTTTTTTTACAAAATTGTTCCATATAAAAAAAGGCAATGTTTTCAAATGTCTGGAAGGTCGTATTAATGAAAGAAACATTATAATATTATTTATTTATATCCGAAGGACGTGATAAATGGATGTAAATATAAATGAAAAACAAAATTTGCTTCCACTTTGTACTATGGAAATGCTTCATTTGTCAGTTCTATAAATTTATTTTATTATTTTATGGGACTTATGAGTGGAACGTTTTTCAAAATAAAGAAAGTGAAAGCCAAGTTCATCTTCTTTTGTCTCTTTAATCCATAAAGGGCTGCTTGGAAAAGTAGAGCTACTATCATGTATTATCAAGCGATATTTGTTTAGGTTTTTAATTTGGAAAATAAAAATAAACGTTTTATTCCTCAGTGCCACTGTAATTTTAGACTTCGCACATTTTGTTTTTTATATCAACTTCATTTGCAGACTGATGAAAATCAAGAACTGGCGTTATATATTTCTTATAAGAGCCAACCATTTGTGAAGGCGCAATTTGAAAATCTCGAAGGTCCCTGCAGAAATTTCCACATCGCGGACGTAACGCAGAGTCGAATTTTCATCGCTGTATCTCACAATGAAACATACGTCAACTTGTATATATCGAAGATAATCGACCAGAGAGTAGCTTTATTCTCATTATCGCTGCAAAAAATCATGACGTTCTTCCCGAACAACACTTGGAAAGACAGTTGGTTGAAGTAAGTTTAAAATACCTACATTCAAACCGAAGCACCGATCAATTTTAAATAGCTCATTTTCGTTAAAATTCTTGAAAACTTGAAATAATTTGATCCCCTTTTTTTTAAAATGAGTTTCACCGGAATAAATAGCGTCAGAAATAAAATCAAGACTCAGCGATGCGTTTCATGAAGATAAAAAACTTTTATGTCCGGAAATTATAGATAGAAACTGTAACGCTTTTTTTTTATACATACAATGTTCCACAAATTATATCGAAACGATTTCAACCGCTCGTTTCGATACGAAGCGAAGCTTCATTTGTAGTGAGATGAAATTTTATTTTATTACTAATAGAATGATAAACGCGTTTAATAAGCGTTAGAAAAGTGTCCGGAAGAAAGCTAGAAAACTTCCATCCTACCATATATAAACAACTAGACAATTACAATTATCTTTACTGTTCTAGTATAACTTTTGTAATAATAAAATAATATAATACTAGTTATAAATTTATAACGACATATATTTGGTACAAAATAATGTCTGAAATAGTTTGAACCTCTGTATACCAATAAATAATCGCTCATTATACACCTGGTATGATAATCACATGAATATATGAATATAATTTTCCAGTGATGTAACAGACGAGCCATTCACTGACCTTTACAAAGTCGAAGGCTTAAACGGAATATATATTGCGTCCCAAGTAATTGGTTCGCCGCGATCAATTATCATCGGCCCGGAACATCTGGTATCAAAAATAACATACGACCATGGGGCAACGTGGACGGAAATTCCCGCGCCGCAGAAGTGCAGTCACAAGAACTGCTTCCTAAATTTAAGCCAGAAGTTCAGCCAGCTGTACCCGGTGACCCGGTCCGCCTCGATAATGAGTTCAAAATCAGCTCCTGGTATAATTATGGCCACCGGCACAGTGGGCCCCAATCTCAAGGGTCACATGAAGCTGTATATATCTCGCAACGCCGGCTTGACCTGGCACGCCATACTGGACGACTATTATTTCTTCAACATTGGCGACCACGGGGGTGTGCTGGTCGCGGTGAAATACTTTAAGAACCGCGGCGAAACCAGGGACCTTTTGTACTCGCTGGACGAGGGCACCACCTGGCAGACGCACACATTTAACGAGCAACTTCTGCGGGTGTACGGTCTCATGACGGAACCCGGAGAAAATACCACCGTTTTCACTATGTTCGGATCGGGTAGCGGCCAACATAAATGGCTGATTATCAAGGTCGATTTGAGGAATGCATTCACTGGAGATTGCAAGGAAGATGACTTCAAGTATTGGTCGCCGATGAGCCCGTCCGAGGTGCAATCGAAATGCTTGCTGGGAAAGAAGGAAGTTTATCAGCGCAGATCTGCCACGACTAAATGTTATACCGGACTCAATTATGATAGGCCAATTAAAACGGAGTATTGTCCCTGCGATATGAATGATTACGAATGTGATTATGGTTTCATGAAACAGATACGTTATTCAGCTGAGCCGATGCACAGATATTTCTCTTGCGTAAGGAATAAGACGACCAAGTACGACCCTTATAAGGTCCCTGATAGTTGTCTGCCTGGTAAATTTTATAATCGAACTAAAGGCTATGTCAAGAAGTTGGATAACGAATGCGTGGGAGGAAGGGCCAAGTACTATGAACCAGATTCGGTGAGATTTTTTTGTATGTTATAATTATTAAAATACCAAAACAACTTTCTTTAGATTTTGGGGGTCTTGAAATAGGGGGTAAATATAAAACAAAAGTAAACGTTGTTTACGTTTTGCATGTTGAAAACGTTTCATTTTTCAATCTAATAAATTATTCTGCAAAATTTTGCGCTATGTGAAACGTTGGGATAAAAATATACTGTGTTTAAAAATGGGAACAAATAACATCTTATTGTCGTACTTAACGTTCAGTTTAAAAGTGATTATGAGAATTGTACAAGTTATTATGATCCAGCATAATAAAAGTGATTGTTTTTCTTGTAACCTCTTTTAAACTGTATGTTAAGTATGACGAGATGTTGTTTGTCCCCATTTTTAGATACAGTATAATAATTTTTATATTAACTTTTTTCCCAAGTGTCTAAAATGTTTTTTATACAGTATTTTTTCACTTTATTTTTACACTATTTATATTTGACTTTAATTTATTAAAATAAGGAATATAAATAAAATGACACTTATTTCAAATTGTTGCTATTTGATAATAATTTGCATTTAATAGGTTTATTATTCGGAGAAAATACTCATTGATTTTAAGTTGAACATTTAAAGGATAATAGGGTGAAATTCTTACAATTGATTTTAAATTGAAATTCAACCTTTACAATGGTATTAAAAGACTTATACTTTTATATTTAATAAACTTAAACACCTTATAAAGTTATGAATTCGTGTTGCAATTCCGTGAAAATTATACTGAATTATCCGACGAAAACTTTCCAACTTATAATTAGTTGAAATTTCTCGTTGGCCCATAAAACTCAAAAACACTTAAACAAAATCTAAAATTGTAATAAAATCTAATAATTTATTTTTGCATTTACTTTTTTCATTGATTTACTTTTCGCATTTATTTTATTAAGTTACTTCAAATATTAACTGGATATTTCTAATGAATTATTATGTACAAAATTATAAATTAAGAACTATATTTTACTGTTATTAAAGATAACATAAAGATAAAGATAAAGACTGCATACTTATTCTTGTTCTTTTAACTTCTTTTAATACCACATTGTTAAAAATATATTATACTAACGACTTGAGAAATATCTAATCTCACTTTTATTACTACTCTATTTATCAATCAAACTTAATACTCGCAATGTCCTAAAATAACTTCAACGAAAATGAAAACAGCAACTGTAATCTAACAAATTATGTTTTATGAATGGAATGAATATTTTACAGATTCCATGCCCCATGGGAGAAATGCCGGAATTTTTATTGGTAGCACAAAGGGAACGCATTTCTCGAATAAGTCTGTCCGATCACAAATTAGAAGAAATGCCGGTACACGGATTGAAGAATGTCATCGCCATTGAATTTGATATAAAGAACAACTGTTTATATTGGGCAGATATTGTAAACGATACAATAGGCCGGCAGTGTCTAAAAGATGGGACCACTGGATCAGAAATATTGGTGGAAACGGATTTAAGTTCAATCGAGGGGATGGCCCTTGATTGGGTGTCGAATGTCTTATATTTTGTAGATGGCGTTAGAATGAGAATTCAAATCATAAGAACTGACATCAATACTCAAGGGAGAATGCGACGAACGATTTTGGGACCAAACAATTTGCAAAAGCCACGCGGTATTGCAGTCCATCCAATGATGGGATACATGTTTTGGACGGATTGGGCACCAGGAAATGCTTCAGTTAACAGAGCCAATTTGGATGGAACCAATGTCATCAAGTTATTCCATACTTGGGTACAGTGGCCAAACGGTAAGAAGCAATTTATATATAACATTTTCCCTCATATCCATTCAATGTTCTAACCAATATTTCCACATTACACCAGGTATAACCATTGATCACATAGCCGAGCGCATTTACTGGGTCGATGCCCGCGAAGATTTCATTGGCTCTTCCGATTTCGACGGTAAGGGTTTCCGTCGTATAATCACCGATCAAGCTCGAGTGTCCCATCCATTTGCAATAGCAGTCTTCAAAGACAACATGTACTGGGACGATTGGAAGCAGTCTATGATTTTTGTGGCTGACAAGGATCACGGCCTTGGAATGACCTCCATAATTGGTCAACTGGCCGGTCTCATGGACCTCAAAGTGTTTGCCCACAGTGTGCAAAGTGGTACCAATGCCTGCCAGTCGAGTCCCTGCCCTTACATCTGCCTAGGCGCACCCAACAACACCTACGTCTGCCTCTGTCCGGACGGCATGGTCACCGATGCGAACGGTCACTGCATGTGCCCGAACGGACCGCAGCCATTCGCCAATTCGACCTGTCCCCGCGTGGCCAACACTTGCTCTTCCAAGCAGTTCGCCTGTCGCAATGGTATTTGCGTGCCAGACTTTTGGAAGTGCGATGGGGACAACGACTGCGGCGACGATTCCGACGAGGTTGACTGCCACCGCGACAACTGCGGCCCCACGAAATTTGCCTGCGACGTCAACAAGTGTATCCCGCGCTATTGGTTGTGCGACCTTGACAACGATTGTTACGATCGTAAAGACGAAATGAATTGCACCTACTCGAATTGCACCGAGTCCCAGTTCAAGTGCGACAATGGCAGGTGTATATCCCACCGTTGGCATTGCGACGGTGAGGACGACTGCAGGGACGGCTCGGACGAGAAGAATTGTACCACAAGCGTGCAAAAGAGAGTCTGTAAAAACGGCGAGATCACATGTGTGTCGGACCAGGTGTGCATCCCACATACGTGGAAGTGCGACGGCGAGCCCGATTGCGACGATAAGACCGACGAGAAAGATTGCGCCAATATGGAGTGTGAATCTTGGCAGTTTGACTGCGGTACCCAGAATCCTCATAGGTGCATTTACCGGTCGTGGGTTTGCGACGGTGAGAGGGATTGCCCGGGCGAGGCCGATGAAATTAATTGCACCAGCATTGCTCATCCCCTGCCAATGCCTACCCACATGCCAACCAATTCTTGTAACTCCTGGATGTTCATGTGTAATAATAAGAAATGTGTGCCATACTGGTGGAAGTGCGACAGCGTCGACGATTGCGGCGACAGCTCCGACGAGCTCGGATGCCCGGAATCGTATGACACGATGGAAACGCCCACAACCACAGAATCTTACCGAATTTGTGATGCCAATCAGTTCCAATGCTACAATGGACACTGCATACCGGTAATTTTTATTTCTATATCTGAATATTATGGCAAAATTAATGGTTTTAAAATATTTAGATTGTTAAGATACTAAAAGATGCATATGCAGAATTGTTTGAATGTCGTTGCAAAAGAATCGAATTAAAAATTAATCTTAAATTTTAATTCTTTTGTTTGAATAGGAATCCGCCGTATGCGATGGAACTGCCGATTGTTCGTCGAAGGAAGACGAAATTCTTTGTGAATTACACGTACTGTGTCGGGACGACGAATTTAAGTGTCGTAACGATGGCTCTTGTGTACCTACATCTAGTGTATGTAATGGAAAGGAGGACTGCCCCGATGGTACTGACGAGTTCGGTTGTCAGGGAAGATACGTCGATTCTAAAGCTACCATCACTTGCCTTGAAGATCACTTCCCTTGCGACCAAATCACTTGCATCCCAATGTCATCTTATTGTGACGGCGTCAGAAACTGTATAGACGGCACCGACGAAGACCATTGCAACGAAAATTCAACACGAATCGTCCTGTCAATGGGTGTCGATGAACAAGTTACGAATTCGTCAAGTTTCCTCCTGTATTGGGGCGTCGAAAAAGAGAAAGTCAATCTCGAATTCTTGCCCTCCATCGCGAAAACTGGACCTGGAGCTAAATGGACCAACGCCTCTCAGTGGACCAAAGACAGACATTATCAATTTACGGATCTCGAACCTTATACCCCTTACAATTTAACAGTTTATAGTCGAGTTCAAGGCCAAAAAGTCAACAAACCATTGACGTATGTTACATTCCGAATGGAATATATATTTTAAATTGTTCTACTTCATTATTCTTAAATATGTTTTCAATTCTAAAGCAATATTATAATAAAATTCTAACATTATATAATTTAAGTATGTTATGAAAGTTATCTCGATCGGTTACAAATTTAATAATTATCAAATATTTTAGGTATATTGTAGCCATGACCAAAGAGGGCATTCCGTCCAAACCCCTGAATGTAAACGTAAGTCAGAAGAATGGTACCAAAGTGGAGGTCTCATGGCAGCCACCGCAGCATCCTAATGGACTTATCACTGGTTACGAGATATTCGTAACACCGCCTACTCCACCCAGTCACTACTCCACAGCCAAGACTTCAATTTTAATTGACATAACGCCACCTAAGCACAGTCGTAACTACACCTTTTGGGTAACCGCAAAAAATAAACTATACGAATCACCAGCATCCATCAAAGCCACTTTGGTGTTCGATGATACTGCGATAGTCGACGAAGTTAAGGACTTAAAAGTCGTGGAAGCAACGAACAATTCTGTGACATTGTCGTGGATGAAGGTGAATAATGCGGATGGGTACACGGTAATGACAAGACTGCCGGATATCCTGCATTATCCTTCATTGAGTCCAAACACCACCCTTCAGAATAGCATCACTATCACTCCACTGGCTCCTGGTATTAAATACACCTTTGACGTTAGTGCTTTTAAAAAGAGTTATATTGGAAACAGCGCCTCGATTACTGCGTTGACCAAAGGCATACCACTGCCAGCAATATTAAATTTGCATACACATTTGGTCAAGAGTCAGGGAACAACTGTTAAGCTCAGTTGGGATCCTCCGAAGAGTCCTCTGAAGATCAAATGGCAGTATGCAATTCATTATGCTACTTCCATGCATCAATTATTACAAGGTACGCATTATCAATAGAACTGAATAACGGAATCTTTTGAACTGCTATTTATGATTTTCAAATTTCTTTCAGAACCAGTGAATGTTACTACGGACTTAACTTATACGGTCAAGGATTTAGAAGCATGTGAAAAATATATGTTCTCCGTTGGTGTCAGGGGTGATTACGGGGTTGGGCCATTGAGTCAACCTAAAACCGAGTTCACGCAATTTAATGTACGAGCAGCTCCAAAAAGATTGAAAGTCACGCCATCCGCGCAAACTGGTACTACCATGGTAGTTACGTGGAATGCAAGTTGTTCGAACATTGACGAGCCAATTGTATACACGGTAATATTTCCCTTCTCTATTTCCCTCAATTTACTCATTTTTTTAATTTGAATTTAATCTTTTCCTTTCGTGGCATTGACGCATTTATCTGTGCAATAATAAATGGAAAAATTGATTTATACTCCTCTATATTGTTTCGTTTACAGATAACCGTTACCGAACTTTTAAATGGTGTGAACTATACAGTAACCAAGTTACCTACGAATGCGACGTCGCTGAGACACGAATTCGCTAACTTGCATCGAGGCGGAAAATACCGCGTGGTGGTTAGTACAAACGTCGAAGACGCGATACCAAGTCAACCTGTAATTTATAACGCCCCTCCAGTACCGCCACCTCACCAAGTACAACTCGAGTGCGTTGCGCAGAATAAAAGTTGCATTCTGATGTGGGGCGACAAAGAATTGGAGAAGGAAGACGAAACGCATTTCTATGAAGTATTCTATAATAAAGATTCCCACTTCTTTAATTTTTTCACCGCCGAACGATCAAGAATTGATAAATCGCCCTTCATTTTGCACGATGTTGAACCTGGTGTTATATACACTTTTGCCATTCAAGCCGTAACGAAAGCGGGTTATGAAAGTGACTTTAGCGAAGTCGTTGCTACGCTCATACCAGCTTGTAAGTAATTTCTTTTTTCTTCTACTTTTAATCTGATTTTGTGTTTACTTCGTACATTTGCTTTGAAAAGTATTACTTTACTAATTTACTAAGAGGAGTGGGCCAGAAGAAAGTAGGCCATTACTGTGCAAATAGTGTAACTAAGTAAAACTATTTGCAATCAACTTGAAATACGCTACTATTCGCATACTGATTTAAAGTAAATTAATTGACAAATAGAAATAATTATATTCATTCTATATTTCAGTGTCAAGCTGGGATCCAACAATCAATACGTCAAATATATTATCAATTATGATACCAATATGTTTACTTGTTATGGCTCTGGTTGCAGCAGCTACGTATTTTGTTATTAGACACAGGAGACTGTCTAATAACTTTTCACAGTTTGTAAATAGTCATTATGATACTCGAAGAGGTCAGGCGACATTCCCGGGTACTGCTGATGGACTAGGTATAAAATTATTTCATTTCTTATTTTCAACTGGATTATTTAATCGAAAAATTTGTCCACTAAATCAAACGTTAATGTAAATTGTTTATCTATACAACAAAACGATATACTTTTTTATCTCACCGAATAGTTCAAATAATTAACGGAGCAAAGTAATTTGATCGAGTGTATAATGCTTTAAAGCATGCATATTATTTGGTAATTAATTTTTAATATTATTTCATTTTACAGCAGAAGAAGAAGATAGTCCTGTCATAAGGGGTTTTTCAGATGATGAGCCATTGGTTATAGCATAAATCTAATTTTGAAGTAACTAAAAAATTATTGCTACATGTTATAAAGCTACTTTAATTTGTATATATAAACATATTTATATGTGTATCTTTATAGGTAGTTATTTGTATCAAATTGGAGTGAAAAATTGTTATTTAAATAACTGCCTTGGAATATACATACATAAATTAAAATTTTCAGCCAGTCTTATACAACTTGCTAATTAATCTAGATGAGCAGTAAATATTTTCTTGTATTTATAATTATATGAATTCAGCGCATCTATGTTAACAGAAACACAATTGACGATAAGTATTCCTTACAATACAATATTAATACAATTATTTTTATAATTTTTTAAAATTTAATTGATTAAAATTATCATTGTCTTAATTAAGTTTTAATAGAAATAAGGTTACTATAAAACCAGCGAGGGATTCGTATGCACATTTATTATTATTGATGTTAAGATGCAAAAAAATGAAAGATTTCGGACGTTTAATTTAAAAAAAGAAAAAAGGGTTAAATCCGTCTAAAAAGGAGGAAAAAATATTGCAACTTATAAAAATGTAATCCCTTGAATTCGGTTAAGATTCAATCTTAATGCATTATTGTATTCGTTTTTAAAAATATTATTCAAAATAATATTTAACAAGCATTTATAAATGATAATCCACAAAATACTTTTGTTATAATGCAATTTTCTTTACAAAATTACTTAAACAAAAATATAACTGTACATACTTGTACGCTAGTAAGAATAGCAAGTTTTATAGGCTTGGAATATATTTAAGAAAACGTTATATGAATTGAGCGCGCGAGGATAATTAAGAATATTTCGAATCCAAGCGTGGCAATAATTTACATACTTGACACCAAGTCCGTCATAGTGATCATTTTATTTTGCAATAATAAAGAAATAGTGGTAAATATTAAAAGTTTGGAAACATTAAATTCCAATTTTGTATATAAAACAGCAGTCTGAATAATTTTGATCAATCATTGCATAAGAATTTTAATGAGCGAATGAATTAAAATAATTATAAATTCAAATTACGCATTGATGTTTCCACTCTTTTATTTCTATTTCTCAGTTGATGATTTAAGCATAATTTATATTATTGAATACATATTTGTTTTATTCACTTGAAGATGTATAAATATTTTACGATTTAGCTTAGTTTAATGTTAATTTTTTTTAAAGTACTGCGAATATATTTTTTAATGATGAAAAAGATAAGCGTGAGTAATTATTACGGTAGTACCATTCAGTTAAAATATGCGAAGGCATAATCAATAAGTTTTCGTTTTACTTTTATACTCTGAAGCGTGCCATAATGTAATAGCAAGACTGAAGGGAAAATGATCGAGTAAACTAAAATTAATTAAATTGTAACAGTTAGGAGACCTAAGTAAAAAAACTTGTTGATTCCTTTTTGTAAAAAAAAGAATCGTATAAAATTAAGAACCATATATTACATAATATAACAAATCATTAGCATAATTTCTAATTAATGCAAACGTATCTGCTACGATTTGATCATCACTTCAAATGCATAATATTACACGTATTTGTTAATTAGATGCAAATATTAAGATCTTTTAACTAGAATTTCTTTATATCTTGTACTGTTCAGGTATGTTCCTTGCCATTGCCCTAGGTAACAATAATTTATATTTGAGAGTACATCACTTACTTGTATAAAATTATGGCCTGCTTCAGGGCGTCGCTCTCCATTCTGAAATCAAATTTTGATCACTTTTAGTTGAATTTAAAGTTTCAATCATGATTTATAGATAATGTTCAAATTAGATATACAATAAAGTGAATTAATGAACATTCTAAAAGTTAACAATAGTGAGAAAGTTGTATAATTTTTTTAAATGCAATTTTTTATTACTGTATCTGTAATTATACTTTTTCAGTGTATTATTTCAAATGAAGTAACATTTTGAAAAATCTTCTTTGATCAACTAAATTGTTTTAATTTCCGTTTTTTTTTATACGATGGTTAATTAATTGATGATTAATTGAAATATTTATGTTTGATTGCTTTAGATATTTGTATATAACATTGTTTAAATTATTTTAGTCTACTCATGTACTGATTAGTAAGCTTTGTAATAATAACATTTGAAAAATTGTAAAGTTATACAAGAAGCATAATGTACGAATATATATGGAGGAAAAAGTTTAGAATTAATACTAGGATTTCTTAAATCTTCAGTAAAATTGAAAACATTTTTGCTGCATTTTTTTTGAAAAACAACTGTAAAATGCAAGAGTTTATTACTGAAAATTTAAAAAAGTACTACAAATTCTGATTTATCCATTGTTCAATGTATTTAAAATCATAATAAAACGAAACCAGCGACTGATTAATCGATTAATAAGTGTGTTTATTTGAAGTAACATTTATCAACGGCAATGAAATGTTGAATTTAAATTAAATTGAAAAAAAGGGTTTTTCCAAGAAGATTTTATATAAAATAAGGGAATATTATAATTAGGCAATTAATCTGTATATGTGTAACCGCAAACTGATAAGATTAGCATTGTTACAAATAAGTTACTTGACTAAAAATTCGTGATAATTGTTGCTAACTCAATTTTGAGTGAAAAATCTATAATAAATAAAGACTGAACTTTTTTTACATTTGCCCATGTAATAAAAAATAAAAAAAATCTGTATATTTCGTATCAAAACGTCGAAAATTGTTTCATCGATAACTATTCACATGATTTACCGAATACAATTTGTTGAGTAATAAACGATAGATTGACTGTTGTACATTATATGTAATATTATTTTGAAAAAATTGATTTACATTACCGTATAATGGAATTTTTTTTAAATCTTTTATAAGTTATAGCTATGAAGTTTTGTAAAATTATGAATAAAAAATTGTGATCGCGGATACCACAAAGAATTGTAACTCCAAAGCACGAGAAACGACAAATTTATAAGATTAACTGTATAGAATAATTTTTCTAAAAAAATGTCTACAATAAAATTTTTGTTTGCGCAGTATTACCAATCTCATAATATGATTACAGTGCGCTTGTTTATCTAAATAATTGTTTACTGAATAACTAATAATATTTTATGAAATAATTGCCCCGATGGTTCCATTTAATTTATTTCATAGAAAAAAAAAGTAAAAAGATTATTATAATTATAGATATGAGAATTTCTTTTAAAATAAAATTATGTTCAAAATGAAGACATCCTAATAAAATATATATATGTCACAAAAATGTATAAGTAATTAGATATACGTATAAGAATTTCAAAGATTATATCAGTCTACAGTGATAATATATTTACGTGTAAATAAATCATGTTATATCTTACGAATAAAGTTTTCAATTATTTTCCTTGCTTTCTCCATTAATTGTTCTCTTTTTTAATTAATTTAATTCTGATATAATAAGAAATTTAATTAACTCATCTGTTATGAGATCTTTTTATTGTTTAAAATTTGTTGCATTTATTTCAATTATATTTAATTTAATTATATTTATCATATTAGAGACGGACATTATTGGTTAGTGACCATTGACCTTGAATAAGTTATTCATAAAAAAAATGCGATTAAAAATATGAAGGTCTTACGATTATTTTTGCAGCATAAAGGACGCGAAAGCTAAACGTATTTTTATTTACATAGTCCGGTTTCCAAGAATTTTAGTGCCACAACAATCCGTAAACACACGAAAAAGAAAAAAAACTGTTTCCAAGAATTATAACACCACCGCTTACCACAAACAAACAAAAAATAAATAAAAAACTGTTTCTACGAGAGCCATGTTATGCGTGTTTCGTAAATTTACCGCACGATGTATTGTAACGAACGAAAAAAAAAATATTACGAGTGCACGCGCGCGCAATCCGACATGGCCGTTGGATCTTTCTACATATTTTTACCACAAAATTAAGTTTTATTTTATATTTGCTTGAAAATGACTTAACTTTTATGTAATATTATATTAGATTCATCCTCATATGAGTTATAATGTCTCTGAAAAGTTAATTTTAACGAATTTGTAACAATATTTGCAAATGCATTTACGACAATGATCGTAACAAATAAGAACAAGAAATAAGAATAAAATTAAAGTAAAATTAAATTAAAAAAAAGCAAGAAAATACATTTAAAGTGAATTAAAGTAAAATTCAGTTTAATTTTTAGGTAAAAAGATTTAGAATACCGTCGCAATGCGATGCAAACCACTTTTGCGTAACAACCCTTTGCGACGCACGAAATTACACTGTTGGGGGAATGCGCGCGCACCTCGCCTTCGCCACTAGAATTTCCAAGAATTTTAGCGCCGCTGCTTACCATAAACAAACATGAGTAAAAAACAAACTTTTTCTAAGAAAACTATCGTTAATTTTTTAATAGGCCATTATTGCATTTACAATTTTAAGTTACCTACTATTCCAAATAAATTAAGTAGAGCCCCAAATTGTCCATAGAACGAGCCGCCGCAACAAACGAAAAAAACTATTACGGATGCGCGCGCACGACCCGACATGGCCGTCGGAACTTTTCTATATATTTTTACCACAAAATTAAATTTTATTTTATATTTGCTCGAAAATGATGTAATTTTTTACGTAATATTATGTTAAATTCATTCTTATGTAAGTTATAAAGTTCGTTAAAAGAGAATTTTAACGTATTTGTAACAATATTTGCAAACGCATTTACGACAATAATTGCAACAAATAAGAACATGAAATAGGAATAAAATTTAAGTAAAATTAAATTAAAAAAAGCAAGAAAATACATTTAAAGTGAATTAAAGTAAAATTCAGTTTAATTTTTAGGTAAAAAGATTTAGAATACCGTCGCAATGCGATGCAAACCACTTCCGTATTACAACCTTTTTGCTACGCACGAAATCAAATCGTTGAAGAAATGCGCGCGCACCTCTCCTTCGCCATTAGAGCTATATGATTGGACCGATATTTTCAATCTATTGGACTTTAAATTAAAGTTTAATTTAACTTTATTTTACATTTATTTTACTTCCAATTTTATCGAATTATATGTTAAATTTTTTTTTCAATCAATTTACGGCAATATTTTTAACAATTACTGTAATATCAAAATATAATTTAAATTGAAATAAAATAAAATTAAAAAAATATTAGAATAAATTTAAAGTAAAATGAAATTACATTAAAAAAATGATTATTTGGTGTTAGCCTTACAGTTATTTTATGTACGTTTTAATTTAATTTGAAGTTAAGTTTATCTTTATTTCGGTTTTAAATAAAGCTTTAACATTTCGATGTTACAAACTTCATTTTATGGACGCCATTTTTTCATAACAGTAAAAAATTTTTATTTTTAAATGTTATCTTTAATATATTAAATTTATAAATATTATATTTTATATAATTTAAAATGATGCTCAAAGTAGAGGTCGCGCACCAATGTTTCATCTAAAAATTTAAAATATAATATATAAATAAATTAAAATAATATATAGATTATATAAAATATTTTATATAATTTAAGATTTAAAAAAGATATGTATATGAATGAATTTGATGATATATAAATTAAAAACCTGATATAACTTTAAAATATTTATATTTTATTTTTTTTATTTTTTTATTTTATATAATTTATATTATATTTTAATATTTTTATTTCATCGAAGGCATCGAAGTGTAAATTCACAGTTGTCGGTAAAAAAGAAAAGAGGGGTGATAGAAATCACACGTGTTTCGTCAGAAATCAGTGATTATAGATAGTGTTTGGTTATCGTTAGAGATTCGAATATATTTTAATAGAAGTAAAACGGTAAGATATTATTTATTAATGAATTTTTCGCAAGGATTTCTTTATTTTCAATAAATATCTACAATTCTTATCGACAGTTAGTAGACAAACCGGCCGGTAATTAATGAGTTTAACCTGAATTATATTTTGATGTCTCGTTTTTCTTGGTTATATTGTTGTATATTTAGCTTTTAAAAACTATAATAAAATGATAATGATTAGATGTAGTGTAAGTAAAAAGTACTTTTATTTTAATTCCCAAGTATTGTTAATTAAATTATCGTTTTAAATATTAACGTTAAATGGGAATTAAAAACCTAACCTATATATAGGGGTATGAATCTAATAAAAATCTGTATAAAATTAATTCAAATCATTTTACTGATACAGTAAATGCAGTAGTAAAACTTATTAATATCCTTGAATTTAATCTTATTGATATCAATTTTTATAAAAATAAATTTTACTTACATTTTCACTAGGGTATATTTTTGACAATAAAAATTTATTTACAACTTTTTAACATGTATAATTTCAATAGTACAGTGTATTTGAATAATGATATTCCTTTATTCTTACAATGTTTTGTTTTATTAATTAAAATTAAATTATCATAACAGTTTCAGTAAATAATGACTTATAAACGTAAGAAGCAGCACAGAGGAAATACTTTAAAGAAGAATTTTTCCACATCAAGAAGGACTAGAGATTTGGATCAAGTAAATATCATTACAATCTATTTTAACTAATTAATATTTAATTAGCATTTCTATTTTAATTTTTTTTTTTATTAATTAATTAATTAATAAGAATTTTTATTAATACTTTAATTTATAAGATCTTTAAATAATAATAATAATAATAATAATAGTGTTACACTTTTGTGTAAAATATTTGTTTATCTTGAGATATATATAATATAATAAATGTAAGAAATTTGATATTTATAAAAAGATGTTAAACAAACATTTTGTTTTGTATGTCCAAAGATCGATGATGATATAAAAGAAAAAAATCGAGACAAGTTATTACATCAGGAACAAGACGTCGACAAGCCTGGCTTAGCTCAACATTATTGTATACACTGCGCGTGAGTTTAAATTATTTTTAATTTGATTAATAATATATATTAGTTTAAATAGAGGGAAGTTTACATCAGTTTTATTATTTCTATATTAAGTATTATTATACATTGAATTTTCCTACTTTCATATATTTGATAAAAAATATGATGAGAGGGTCAAAGGAATGATATTGCCTAGTGTGGGTCTTTTATTAATATATAAGATAATAAATTTCTTTATCTGAAGGTATGCTGAATTGTGTTGTATAGAGAAAAAAACAGCCATAAACCGCATTTATCAACTCTTTGTCTGCAAATTCAGGATATTATTTAATAGAATAATTAATAATTAATTAAAGTTGAATAAATTATTTAAAATTATTAATATTTGTATTAAATACTTTTGTTTACTTTTATTTATATTTTAGCAATATTAACTAAATTAGCTTCTAACTATATATATTGCAATTTTGAATAATTTTATAACAGTATATATCTTTAGGAAATATTTTTATAAGTAAACAAATAATTACATTGAACTTAAATATTTATTATATATAATAATATTTGTGTAAACACAATTTTACCTATTATTTCTCAAGAAAATTTACCCTAACATTACAATATATAATTCCTTGTTATGAATACTAACTGAAATACTCGAAAAATGCCTATATGTGAGAAGCATCGGAATAACTTATACGAATTGACATTACTACTGGGGAAATGTTGATGGATGAATTCTATCATACGTTTGATTTATATTCTTTGTACATGAAATGTAGTGTATCTTCGTAAATATTTAAACTATATTTCATTCTCCTATCAACATTACTTTTCTTTTAAATTAAAATATATCATTCATTTTATAATTATTATTATATCATGTTTCATTGTGCATATGTAAATTATTATTAAATATAAATACATGATTATATTCTCACGAAGGAAATAATTTAAACAGACAATTATATCAACTATTTAATTGTTTATTTTATTATAGTTTACATTAAAATTGATATAATAATATCTAAAAAGGAGTGATATTACTTCACTGAAACGCTGTTTTTAAGCAACACAATTGATGAGCTATCAAGAAAGTGGAATCGATCCACCACTACAATACTGCAATATTAGTAACGTTCATAACTACTTCATAGAAATGTTTTAGATGATGAAATTGAAATTTTTCCTCATAACTATCAAAATATAAAGTACAGTGTTGGCAGATACACATTTTTCCTTTTTGTTTTTATTAACTCCGTTGCTTCTTATTTTATTGCATTTTTTTTTTTCTTATCGAAGAAAGAAGTAAGAAACTCCCGTAAGAAACTTCGTACTTTATCGCGCGTGAAAGATTTGGTAATAGGAAATGGGAGAAAGCAAAACTAAGATTGTTATCCCTACATCAAAGAAAATAAAGTTGTTTTCTGTCAGCTGTATTTGAATCGTAAAATGTTTTTATTCAAAACAGAGCAACTTCAAATGTTACTCAGTCTATACATAACATACATTCTAAATGGTGCGTCTTGAAAAAGGGGTCAATTTTTATTATTATACAACGGGTTGTTATATGATACAATTTTTATGGTCTCGGATTTGAATAATAATTAAATAAAATGATTAGTTACTTATTTATTGCCTATACTAATTGATTATATTAATTAATCAAAGTAATCAATTTATGAATTATAAAATATTGCAATCTTTCTAATTATCAAAGAGAAAAATTATCTGAGGATACTTATATAATGTTTCATTAATATTTTAATGCAGCTGACTGCTAAGAATATCTACCCATATGTCAGAAAGATAAATTCATAGCTGCGATAATGAGTGCAACATGTTTGTGGGCACTCTTTTTCATTTTGAACTAGTTTTCACGTTGATGGTTTTATTTTTATAATCTTTCATAAATCTACTTCGACAAACTTTTATATTATTTTTTAAGAATCTTACGCGTTACGATAGGAAGGTACAAGAAATAACAAACAGTATTGTTGAGCACGTTTTTATCGTATCTGCAATCTAAGTATAGTGATGAGCAGATGGAGGTGATTAAGTGTATTTATCAACCGATTGGATATAATGTTTTGGAAATAAATCAGTCAATTAACCAATTTCATTGCAATATCTTATTTGAACTATTAATTGAATTAAGAATTCGCGATTTCCTTACTTTCCTCGCGGAAATAAATCAAGTTTAAAATTGTTGTTTTAATATTTTAAGAAAAAAAATATTTACAAGATTTTATGATGGAAGTGTGTGAAATTTTAATTATTTAACTTTTTCTTTTTAGGAGATATTTCATAGACAACCACGCGTTGAACACTCATTTTGCAACAAAAGTACATAAGAGGCGACTTAAAGAACTGGAAATAGAACCCTATACGATCGAAGAGTCCGAACGTGCGGCTGGCAAAGGGAATTTTGTTCTCCCAAAAAGAAGGAAAATTGAAACGCAACCGCACGAAAGTGAACCGGCCGTCAACAATAAAGAATAATATCAAGTAACACTGGTCCTCAAATTTTATTTTCAATCACTTAAACAATATGGCTCGAGCAGTTTCACAAGTAACAAAACTTTTGAGACCAATAAATATTGCGCACAATATTTGCATGCGCAGGTTTAAATGCACCGAGAGTGCTAACGCGCGTGGAAGATATATATCCGCTCTTTACATACCCGGAAATAGGGCGACGGAAACGTTCTCATACTTTTCGCCGTACTTGGATTTCGACGAAAAGTTTGAAGACCTACCGAGAATGCAAGACGACCTTCTTAAACGCGGCATAGACATCAATTTGGCGGACTTGAAAACTGCTTGGGGCATGTTTAAAACGGTAACGTTAAAAAAAGCCCAACTCGAGTCGAATATAAAAAGGATCGGCCATGAACTTTCGACGATGAGTTTATTGAAGGATTCCAATGATGGGAAGTCCGAGGAAGCCGAGGCTTTGAGGATCCAACTAAAATTGCTGAAGAACGACTGTAAAACTTTATCGGACACGCTATGGGAAATGGAAGAGGATATTGTCGTGCGTTGCCTGATGCTGCCAAATAAATTGCACAAAAGGACGCCGGCCAAAGAGCCCGTGATTTTGGAAACGTTCGGCGAGGTAACCTCGTTGAAGAGCTGCAAGAAAAGTCACATTGAGATTGGTATAAATCTCGGGTTATTGGAATACATAAATAATTATCACTATTTCTTGTTAGGCGAAGCAGCTTCCTTTGAACAGGGAGTTCTGAATCTTGCCGGTCACATTTTGAAAGGGAACCATTTCATTCGCGTGTCTGGTTTGGATTTTAGTCGCAGTAGCGTAGTCGAGGGCAGTGGATTGGACCATCAGAACCCTTACTCGGCATTTCTTCTAAAGAACGTTAACGATGATAAAAATTTGTTAAACCCCCTGCATTTAGTTGGAAATTCAAGCCTGCTCTCGTTTCTAACGTTGAATACGAAAGTAAAGTATAATCCAAATGATTTTCCGTTGTACTATTTTAGTACTGGACGGCAGTACACACCCGAATTTCATGGTAATGAATCCGAGGGTCTGTTTGGGGTGTGTCAGGAATCCGTAGTTCAAGTGTTTGGTTTGGCTAAAGACGAAGCTCAGTACGAAAGTTTATTTGACACGATTATGGGTACGGTGAAGCAATTGTGTGGGGAATTATGCGATCACTACAGAATAGTTATAAAGCCGGCCGAGGAGCTTACATTTTCAGAAAGTTTACACGCTTCGATTGAAGCGTGGTCGAATTTCAAGGAACGGTACGTGGAAATCGGTTATGTTTCGATGCACGAAGATTATTTAAGCAAACGATTGTTAACCGTATACCAAACACCTGATGGGAGAGACTATCCCTATATAATCTCGGCAACGTTATCCGTTCCAAAGTTGTTAGCTTGTACGATAGAAAAAGATTCGGAGGTATTTCAAATGCCAGAGATGGTTAAAAGATATATAAGCACGCGAAGTGAAACTTCATAGTTATCTTGTTTAATATAAGATAATATAATTTAAAATAAGCTGTAAAAACAAAATTATTAAAATAAATGTTATCGTGATAAATAGTTTAACTAATTCAAGTCATTTGTTCACATTAATAGAAATCAATGTGAGCCCTGATAGTTTGAATAGCTTTCAATTTTATTAATTCCCAAAGTTTTTTAGACATTGTTTTACAAAATTTTGGTTTCTGCTCCTCAAGGGATGATACAGTTAAATCTGCCATCTTTTTCTTTGGATGAATGGGCGATTGCATCAAAGTAATTTGTTAATATTTAAAGTGTCGGTTATTAATTTTAATTCATTGAGATTCTGCTTCTTTTAGCATTATTAAAAATCATTTTTCGTTAGATAGAATTTGTTTTACCTATGGAAATTCCCAAAGTAAAATAAAATCCCACTGGATTAATTTAGGTGTGGCTGTGATATGTGCCCTTGATTATTAACGAGTTTGTCGTCTTTAATCGACTTTATTTACATGATCGATGTTTTATTAGATGCAATTTCATACAGAAAGTTTTTGATCTTAAATTAATAAGTTTTAAATTAAAAGTGAATTTTTAACATTCATAAATAGTAAGTGAACATAATGAATGAAACTTAATTAGTTTTATTTAAGGAATTACAATTTTGTAAAAGTTAATTTGTTGACATATCTTCGCAATTTTGAAATGCTTCTGTCAAATGGTTTATGATTAAATATATTTCAGCAAATATAGTTAAATAAATTATTTGCTTTTCATAACTTGGCCCAGGTGCAAGTTTTTTGCAAAAATATTAGAGCAAAAAGATTTTTAAGCATATATATAAGAAAATATGTTCCTTTTATCACTTTAGGAATATTAAAAGTTTGCATTTGATTGACTCAGTTTGTCTAATAATTTTCATATTTTTTTCAAGTTTTTACGTTTTATTCGAATACGCCCATATAATGAAATATCAGCGATAAGAGTTCGTCAGACTTTTAATATTATCAGAAAGAAACGTTGAAATGATTTTACCTATATTTTATGCTGTATTATGGTTATATTTACATATATAAAATTTATATTCCTCCATAAAATCACTTAAAAATTTGTATCGAACCAATATTTGAATAGTAACGTTATTTGATATATATATAAATAAATATGTTTTGAATCACTTTTGCGGCTTACCATCACCCTCTGTTTACTTAATTTAGATTGATTTCTTTTAGCGGAATACAAAAATATGTCCAGAGAACATTAAATGTTGAAACTAGATATGTCCAGCAAATATAAACCATTATAATCTATTATTCTATAAATTAATATCAGTTCATATACAAATTGATGGCATTTTGATTTCAATTCAATAATTCAATAATTCTCTAAATTATCCACTTACATAAAAGTATATAAAGTCTTAATTTACAATCATCATAAATTTTATAGAAATTAATCGCAGGATTTATTTTGCCATCAGTTAACCGAAGGGACGTTGATTCGAAGCTCGAAAAAGATTGGATAAAAATTCATTGTTTTGATGGCATTAATAGACTGATTAACTTGAGAAGTTTTATAAATATTTCCTTCTTGATAAACTGTTCCTTTCACATGGACTTGTTCTAATTGACACGTTAACACATGTTTGTGTTAAAAACCATCTTTTGAAGAAATATCTCTGTGAAATTCGTTGATTGTAGGGTATAAATATTTATATATTTCCACTAAACTTTATGAACTATTTGGATAATTCAATTTACCTAATTTTTATTGCAAAATCTTATCATTACATTTCATCAAATATTTTCTGAATTCTTTTCTGACCAGAAATAATAGATTATGAAAGAAAAACAATATATATATATATTTACTGAATATTTAAATTTTGGTTCACAATATTTAATGCCAAGAAAGCAATGTTGCTTCCGTTTCCCTATTATAATATAAAGATAATTTCATAAAAAGTCGAGTGCCATTCTTAAAGGCTATTTTAACATATATGAAAGTATAAAAATATGTTTCTAAAAATTGCACCTTCCCTAGAACTATGATGTCATAAATCGTAGATGTAATTAAACCTAATTTCTCACAACATTGATGTGGGTATAATTTTTATCAAACTAACATCTGAGGTAATTGCATCTATATCGATATGAATTAATTTATGTCCTTTATAAATATGAAATACCCTAATAGCATCATAATTAATTTTATGGACATAGAAATTGATGTTTAACTTGAAATTTCGTGCTTCAAAACACTTTAACAAAATATACATCTAAAGTAATATATATACTATATACCTAAAATATGATATATACCTAAATTGATATAAAATGTTTTACACTTTATTATTACTCTTTATTCAATGAACTGAAACTGTATATTAAACGTCGTTTATTTATTAAAAAAAAAAGATTTTCCATTGTAAAATTCCATTTTTCTATCGCACTCGGTGCCTTTTAAACAAAAAGTCCGCAAAGCGTCCATTAATCCTCTTACTTTTACAATACAATTTCGTTAAACGTAACAGATTGCACGCAGTTTCATTCAAGAGAGCTTTCGGAACGTAAATAACGCCGCGTTAAAATCGGTTGGAGATGCGCATTACACGCGAAGATAAACGTGTACGACAAGCTGAATGCGAAGCGCATGCGGAACTCGCGACCGCCCTTCCGAATTCAACGTACAACCCGTGGTTCAGTTTATCCCACGTAAGTCTTCGACTTGTAACGTGTAGTGTCCTCTCAGCTCACGCGCGGACCAACCGGACGCGCCGCTCAAAAGTTTATCGAACCGTACGGTTACCCGCTTAATTGCTCCGGCGCCAAAAACAGAGGAAAAAGAACATTAACAAGATAAATAAATAAAGATATAATAAAACAATAAAACATATATTGTTAAGAAGTATAAGTTTGTTAATCGTTGTTTCGACTTATCGAAGAGCCCCTCGAATACTTTCGCGAAAATTGTGCGAATTTTTGTTGGCGAAATTGGCGCCGGGCGACGGCGCCGCGAGCCCCCGTCGATCGCGCGATCAAAGTGCGCGGAGTAATGTGCGAGGAGTTCAAATGGAAAGCGCGCGTTTGACCGGGCAAAGGGAGTCGCGATCGCGAAACTCATCGGACCGGCGGTACCGATTCGTTTGGGCGCGATAAAGAGCGAGCGGAGCGCGCGCCCCCCCCTTCCACGGGGGGGAGGGACGAATGACGGAAACGCGAGGATCGCGACGTTTATTCTTGCTCGAGGAGCGAAAAGCGATCGATCGGTTCGAGCGGCCATAAATACACTCGGAATACCGCTTGCCAGCTTCTAAATTGGGAGCTTGCCACGTCGGGAATTTGTGAATAAACTTCCCGTGGATAAAATACCTCGCGTCTGGAGCGGGGAGGATGTGAATTGCGGCTGGACGCTCGATGTCGCGTCGGCGGTACGCGGGACGAAACGGAAAAAGGACCTTCGGGGAGAGCGGAGGATGGAATTGGAGGCGGGGACGTTGAGGGAAAATATTGGTAAACTTAATCAGGTCTGTGATGTTGCCGGGATGACGGTGTAATTGTTATATGGAGGGGAAAGATTAAGAAAAATGACTGAGATTGTTAGTAAACTGGGCCCATACTTGCCCAACCCTAGTGGGAAGAATTTGCTGAAAAATGCTGAAACCAATTTTTCCAGCGTTTTTCAACGTTTTTCAGCTTCTTTTCCAAAAGGGAAACTATCAGTTTTATTATAATATTCGTTCTAGTTCTTTTAATATTCAGTATGGTAATAATCGTGATAAATCCGGCACATTTGAAAGATAATATTTTACTGTGCTTATTTCACCATATTTTTCCAGCGATAGAAAGTATAGTAATGTTTAATTAAATTATTTTCTTTGGTATACCTTTATACTGAAAGAGTTGCTATAACCCAAATTCATAGTTTTCACAATCTAGTAGAAATATACTGTGAAAATCTTTGAAAAAATTCTACAAAATGCTGAAATATTCATGGTACTGATGAATGAAACGATTTCAAAATATTGAATGTAAACAAGCTTTGTTTTCGTTTTGTATTTACATTCACTTTTGTGTCCTTTGAATGTAAATAAATAATATTATTGTTTTTATTTCTTCCAAATATTTACAAACATTGTGTTTTATATGCTCAATTCTTCAGTTCCATGAAATATTTTGATAAATTGGAAATTGAAACACATTGAAAAGTTGTTTGTCCCATATTACGGAGTATTATAGAATAGAAGAAGACTATAATTCCGATTACTATAACCAGAAAACCGATACTTAAATCCTCCCCCGCAAATTTAACTAACGCATCTTCCACAGTGGATCATCCGGCGACCATGATACGATCATCGACGATATAACGATCGTCAGCCAAGCAGCAAAATGAATGGCACGTTGACGGACCTGTTGCCGTCCAACAGCGGCGACGCAATAACGCTACTGCGAAGGATCGGGCGATCGGCCATGGCACTTCCGGCGAACGCCACGGCCACTGGAAATCGCACGCTGGAGGCAGAACTGGAGGAAGAGCCAGTGGAGGTTTGCCACACGCTGTACATAGTGCTGGAGTTCTCCCATCTCTACTACGTGCCGGTGATAATTCTACTGGGCCTGGTGGGTAACCTGCTGTCCTGCGTGGTGTTCCTTAACACCCACCTCAAGATGCGCAGCTCCAGCTACTACCTGGCCGCCCTGGCTATCACGGACTTCAGCTTTCTGGTAACCCTTCTGCTGGTCTGGCTGAACAACACCGTCGGCTGGGAGGTGTTCAACAAGGAAGGCTGGTGCGAGATGGTGACCTACGTGGGGAACGTCTGCAGCTCGCTGAGCGTCTGGCTAATAGTGGCCTTCACCGTCGAGCGGTTCATCGCCGTGCAATACCCGCTGCACCGGCCGCGCATGTGCACCATCACCCGGGCCAAGACCATTGTGCTGATACTTACGATTTTGGCGCTGATCAGCCACTCGTACAGCTTCGTCACCGCCGGGGTAACCAGGCACCAGGACGGCGGGGAGATGTGCCTGATGAAGAAGGAGTGGACCGAGGTGATGAGGATCGTCAACATCGTCGACAGTATTGCCAGCTTAATTGCCCCCATCATTCTTATCGTCGTAATGAACGCCATGATTACGCGAAATCTCCTTCGGTTCAGTCGGAGATTCCGACAGGCGCCAGATATCTCCATGACTCAGTTCCCCGGCAGGGAGAGATCCGACATTAATCTTCATCAGATACAGGTGGGACTCCTCTTAATCTCCGCCATCATTTTTTATCATTACCTTCCGTTACGGCGTGAGCGTACTTTTTTTGCTTCCTTTCTTTTTTTTGCAAACTTAGGGATCCTATGAATGAATGGAGAGATGGATCGCAGGGATGAAATGTTGTGGAAAATTTCGGTTTTTAAGGTTGAGAATGAATTGTTGTACGGTTGAATTGTATGATGAGTATGTTTCTGTGAGGAAAAGGAGGGTGTGATTGTTGTAAGTTTTTTTAAATATGTGATTAAAGTAACGTTTGGGGTAGTTAATTGAGTGGAAGGTATTATTATTTTTTTTTCTTCGGAGTGAAGACGGCGAAGGATAATGATATGCGATTTTCTTGTTAATGGTCCGTTTCATGAAAGCGAAGTTTTAACTTAAAATGTCACGTAGAGTCTTTTTCATTGATACCTAATTTAAGGAGATTCCATTGATCTGGAAAGAATATATAAATTGATGAAATATTTCTATGCAAAGTGAAATTTATTAGTAGTTGATACTGAATTTTATAATAACTTGAGAATATATGTGCATTTATAGTGTTCCTTATAATATGATATAGTATATATATGTTTTAAACATGTAGTAGAAGAAATGTGACTAAGGAATATTAGAAATATGGTCTCACTTCGCAAATATACGTGACTGGAAAAGTTTAGGCCACGCCCCTTTCGTACTGACACTGGGATTGACAATTTATTTTATAAATTTGACCGAAATATATTATAAAGAATATTATAAATGCACACATATCTCCAGATTATTATAAAATATAGTATCAATTATTAATAAATTTTTCTAAGTGAACATCCACACTTGATATATAAGCTATAACCAGCCTATATAAGCACAATGATTTGAGTAAACAGTATTTTGAGTAGCAAATTTTTTGGACTTTAGCTATATCATTTAACTGATTAGTTTTACCAAAAATAGTACACAAATTTTACGTCTAATAAAAAACTAAATAAAATAATAAAACTTTTTATAGGGATTCATTATTTTATAATGATTTATAAAAGGTTTGCTTTTTTTATGTCGATTAGTTTATTTGTTTTTGTTTTTCTTTTCTTTCCGTCTCTGTCCCGACCCTTGATAAAAAGGGGGAGGGTTCGAGTTAATAGCTCTTCACACAAATTCCTAATCTTGACGACATTTAATAAATCACTCAGAAATATCCAAACTTAAGTCCATAATACTTTACTATATCTGCATACACGCACTACTATTTTTAATCTTGAACATTGTTTTAAAAAGATGGTTTTACGCTCGTATAATAATAATTTAAAATAAAATAAAAATGACTAATCTTGCACGATTTCGAATAAGGAATTCGGATATCTACAGAAAAAAATGGGGGGATGATTCTAATATAATTCTTCATTTATAAATATATGTATGAGATTAGCGCTCGCTCATCTTCAACTTCCATCGATGACTCGTTATACTTTGAAAATGTTCTTTCAAACCTTTATTCCTCCCTCGGCATAAACATTTTCGCGCAAGTGACACAAATTTTGTGTTAATCAAAAATAAGTAAAACACGATTGACCTTGATCGTTGAACCGTTTTATTAAGACAATTTTTTTTTGCTCGGGCCAATAAATTATACGATCACGCTACTTGTCGTACTCTTAACAAGCGATTCGGCAATAAAGACATCAGTTATTTTCTTGGCTTCGGTAAAATGTTTTGCTTTTTAAATAAGCTTTCTAAATAATTCATCAAATAAATTCTAGATAAGTATAATGTTCCCGCAGTGACGTCACATTTTAAAAATAAAGCGCCTAACGAAATTAAGGTATTTATTATTTGAAAAAGATAGAAGTCGGTACCAATTCAATAAAAATGTTTTTTTGGTACATTATAGTCAAATTTTATTTTAAAAGTACCTGAATGGAGAAATATTTAGTTTTTTTTCTTTTTTTCCCCCATCTGTAGAGTTAAGGTAAGGTTGTTGACATTAATTTTGATTACCTTAATACCTATAAGGAATACACATTCTTACAACGTAAAAACGCGGGAAAAATGAGTGTAAAAAATTGTATAATCATAGCAGAGACAATGTAAAACATTTTTATGTGAACCATTTATAAAACAGCCTTCAAAATAATAATAGAATTGCTTACTATGCTATCTTACAAAAGCTCGCGAAAATGCTTATACTATTTTAATGATTATTTTATAGATATATGATTAAAAATCATATAGTACAGTCAAACTTAAGTTTTTAATGGATTTCCTTAATACTTATTGTTATAGATATCCAGATTGGGGGACTATATGGAATCCTCGCCAAATGTTGTAAGTTGAAATAAACAATGTAAATTAAGGTTTAATAAAGATAAGGAATAATATTAAGAGTAAATTATCCAAACATTAATAATTAAAACAGAAGTTAATGGCACTTAATATTAAGATGTCAAGTAATTATAATAAATATAATAATTTTATTGTCCTTTTTTTAACAGGGATTTCAAAGGGGTAGTACCAGTATTAATTCGAATCCAAACGATAACACGACGAATTCGGGTAGTACAGAAAGAAGGCAACCGTGGCAGCATTCATTCCATTTTTCTAGGAGTCACCGCTCATACCACTGTCGATACCCAGCGCAACCTTCGATTGCATTGAGAAGTCTTTATCAAGTGCCCGATACGTTAGGACGATGTACAAGTAAGTAATCAATGATATAAAGGCATTTTTAAGTAAATTAAAAACCCTTAACGTATCGATTATAGTTGTATTTTTCCAGTTAAAAAGGTTTCCTGTAGAACAAACTTTGAAAAATTTCTTAATATTTGATAATGTATATTAGAATTTTTCAGGGACATGAATGCATTTATAATATTCCTTATAATTAAAGAAAATATAAGAAAAAAATGTTATCAAGGAATAGAATACGTTACCTTGGTCACTAGTCTGCTTTTCCAGAAGCTAAAGTTTCCAGTCATTGATATATGTAAAGTAAAATCCCCACTACTAAGCGGCGGTGTAGAGTGGTGGTAAAGCACGTGGCTGATGACTGTGAGATAACGAGTTCTATTCCTTGGTAAGAGGAATTTTCTCGTCATTATTTTTGAACTATTCAAAATGCTATATCATATTATAAGGGATACTATAATTACGTTAACAACTGCTACCAAATTTCTTCGAGTAGTGTGTATATTAATATAGATTTTTTCCCACTCAGATTTGCGGACATCTACACGAAATCGGGTGTCCAGTAATCAGCAAAGAAATCAGCAAAGCATTACTAAAATGCTGCTACTGATTAGTACAGTTTTTATACTGTTAAATTTGCCAAGGTATATGATTTTCTGTTTAGACTTGTCACAATAAATAGCAAGACGATGCAAGATTTATTTTATTGCAATATTGAGTTATATTTTAATGTTTCAGCTACGTCATACGACTGTGCGTTTTCTTCTTCTCCTTGGCTCGGAGAGACGCGCCCATCATGTTGTGGTGTTTGCAACAATTTTTCATGTTACTTTATTACACGCACTTTAGTATCAACTTCCTTTTGTATGCCATGTGCGGTATAACATTTCGACGTTGTTTAGAACAATTACTACGTAAAGTTTTTAAAAGCATAACAAAATATCATTGTAACCCACAAAGATACATTTAGATAATGAAACGATTATTATAAGCCTTGTAATAATTGCAATTTAACTGGGCATTTCGTTTAAGTGAATTGCGCGCGAGGTTCACTTAAATTTCGTTTAAGTGAATTGTATAATTTGAATATATAATTTACTTTTTATACCTTATGTACAATAATATATTTAAGTAACTTATTAGCATATTCTAAACCATTGTAATACATAAAACTGTGTATATTTTTAGAATTTGTGAATATCTACTTTATATCAAAAGATGCAGAAAGGTTATCTTTATTTCAATGGAGATCAAGATGAACGGTAGTTGTCGACGTCAAGATAAGCAACAGCACTACTTAGTCTATTACGCCTGTATATGAACGATCGCCTTTTCCGAAAACTAGAGTCTTCAATAATGCCTTTTTCTTACAGTAAATTATTATATATTTTAACTTTAAACCACTCGTGTATATAACTATTTCTATGGTTTCGGTTTACAATAATTTTACATTTTCATTAGCATATAATACTTTTTGTTCAAAAACAACTAATATCTTCCCAAAAGACAATTCCATTATAAGGGTTACGCCAAGAATAAGTAGAGAAATCTATGTGTTATCGACACATTTTATGTTTTACTTACATCATTTATTTGCTGAATATATAGAACAATCTAACATATAAGTAAGTACAGAAAAAATAAATAACATTGAGTCCCTTCTATAAAACTTCTTTTTCTGGTACAGATGTACACTTTAAAAACAAAGTCAACGTATCTTTTTTTTACCAAAGCTTTGTAAGTTGTATTGCGCCCATATATTTGGTTCTTTGTTTTTACTTTACTGTCATATGTTTGTGATATTAATATTAAAATATTAATAAGGTAATTATTTCTTAAAATCTTTTCACTGTAATATGCTAAATGATAATCCTTACGTCGTTCTTACACTTGGATCACAGCTTCCGTAGTGTTTAATTTTAATATCTGTAAATAAGAAAGATTTGATATCAAATGTACTAAATTCAACAAGTTTTTGTATATCTCTTACATCAAATTCTTTAACGCCAATATAAAATAATTTTTAATAAACAAATTTGTATATGTAAATTTGTTTGTACAAAAAGTACCTATTCTTGTGCATCGGACGGCGCACGATAATTTTCCTGGATTTGTGTACTGCACACCATCAGTGCCACAAACTGGGTTGTACTCCGATGTAACCTACAGTTGTATAATATTTATTGAATATGGTGTATTAAAAAATTGAAAATACTTTAATGGTGTATACATTTTGGAGCACAGCTTTAAGTCTCTTCAATTTATTATTTGCATTAAGATGAAACAAAAACTATTAAAAATACAGATAAAATTAAGCCTTAGTAATACATATACTTCGTTGCATATTTCAATTAATTTATATATGTGCCTAATTTATGGTCAAGTGTCCTATATATAAATATTTACACAAATTTAATTCAATTTATTCTGAATTCACTTGTTTATCTATACCAAATAGTTTTCATTTTTGACTTAAGTACCAAATTGTTTTAATTTAATTATTTTTATTGAAATTAATTGATACTCACAGGGCAATTATCTATGCAGTTCGTAATTACTTCCGCAGATGAAGGATTAGACGTTGAATCAATTTGTCTTAGTTTACGTACGTCAGATTCATATTTATGTGGTCTCTCAAAATCTATATATGATTTTCCAATCTTGAAATAAAAGTTGAATTAATTACAAGTATTCAAAAAACAGGTCGAATGAAAATTAACAATATAGACAAAGGATAATCAAGAGGAAAGCTAGAAGAAGGAAATTAAATGAAGGTAAACTCCATCCATAAAATATCTGATGTCACACATATAATGTTACTTTCGTAATCACCTTAATATATTCATCGACGCCGCTTGACCACCCCCTGTATGCGTTAGTTGTATAAACACCTGAAATATAATCACAAAGGTAAAATTAATTATAATATTAATTATAAATAAATATCAGGGGGAAAAGAATTAAGTAACGAATTTTACACGGAAAAAAATGATATTTTACAATTTGTCATGTAATATGATTTTAAAATAATTAAAGTTGTTCAATATATTAATATATCATTTTTAATAGGATTGTTTATTTACATCCAAAGGACATAACAATGGATGTAAATGCAAAAAAGAAAATAAAGTTTGTTCGTTGTACTTTGAAAACGTTTCACTTTACAGTACTATTACGTTTTGCAATTAATGAATGATATATTTATCATATGAACTTAGTTTATAATATTTGTAATATGAACTATTTATTATACTTACATAAAAATAGGATAACAATACATTGTCTTGGATTAAACATTGTGTTTCGTGACAAAGATTATTAAAAATAATACTTTCCAGTTCTTTCAAATAACAATATATATTTCAACTTTAATATTTCACAAATTAGAAGGAAGAAGCCTTATATCAAATAGTCACGTCACTCCGAAAGGAAAAGAAGAACTGAGTACGCAGTCATCGATGAAATAAAATTTAAAAATTGTTCAATTTACATAACAGGTTGATTGGCGCGCGAAATTTAAATGATTGAATATTGATTAAGACAATCGCATACTATGCAAACATTGTCAAGGAAAACAAATAATTACACACAAAAAAAAAAGATATTAACGCTTTAAAGTTTGCATTCGAAAGTTGAACTTAATATGATCATCTCGATCGAGATGTGCGGTTATTATAAGAAGACAGTATTACGTCAGAGATACTGTTCGGTAATTCCTCAATCCTTCAAATCATCCCCTCCATCACTAATACACGGATGGTTTAAGAAAACGTGCGTATACGTGCCATTACTCATTTACTTAAACCGTAATTGAGTCAATCTCAGCTTCATAGGGTATATTTCTGTGATAAATTTAACATGAGTTATGGTTGTATTTTTAGTTTCAAAGTGGAAATTTGATTTCAGGAATTTCGAGCGAATCAAATTGACGCGGTTATTAACCAAACAATAACAAGATTATGTCAAATCTCGGTGAAGATCAAATTTTTTTTTCATCGAGTATTGAAATTAGTGAATTGGTTGATTCATTAATTAATGTAAAACGAAAAAATCGCGATTAAAACAATTTTTTTTGTAACGAGTGCATGGAAAATCGTTAGTTACCGCCCTAGGGCGGAAAACGACTACTTTCTGCCCGCATCTCATTGGAACCCTTCCAAACAGAACGGAAACTGGGCACTCTTCTTATTTTCGTTACAAAAATTAGTATACGTATCAAGTATATGCATATATACCTATATATATATATGCAATAGTATATATGAAGTCAATTCACACTTGTCTATAGTCGTCGTTTCGTCCTTGGTGCACAATAAACTATTAATCGTTTTAATCTTTGTAACTTTGCGTAAATCTAGTTCATTCTATATAAATGTGGTAATTCATATGAACTCGATATAAATTACCATATAAATTACCATATAAATATTATAAATTACCATATATCAATCATATGACCGTATAAGCCTATATATGAACCTTTTATTTTCTTACATGAAACTATTAACACACATATGGACCATACATCTTTTCATTTTACCAAGATCTGGCCATTTTAAAAATATTTTAAAATCATTAAGAATCGGTATTAATTTTGAACGAAATTTTTCTTGAAATTTGCATAATAAATTTGGAAGGCATTATGTCACAAACGCGCTTTATCCAGCGAAGATAAATCACGATGCTTCGCATTAATCGGAGATACAATTGTCAAATCGATACGCGGCCTTGTTGCGGATAATGTCGCGGATGGTTCGTGGAAGATAAGCGACGGGGATCGGGTGGGGTTTGAATTTGTAGCTCGCACGTTGGTGGTTTATTCAGTTTCTCTCAGCGAGACGCAGTAACAAGAGAGCTCTCGATGGCCTTTCTTTTTCGCTCGCTCAGACCGGCACCGTTGTTTTTGTACAAGCGCTTACGCTTGCGAACCGTCCGCGCAAAAGTGCAGCCAAAAGTGTCGCCGCGTGGCAACGAATAAATCAAGAGCGATGCTTCGGTGCTACCGCTTGGATATCGGCGTAATAGCGGCGTTGCTGCTCGCCCAAGTCACCGTGACACTTCAATCAGGTAACTATAGACGTGAGGCACGTATCACGGTCTCAAAGGGTGTCACGTGATCGACCTGTTGAATCATATAAGAATGTGCCTTCGCGAGATGAATGTAATGTTACAAAAAACGCGAACTTCGCGCATTGGTACCATCGAAATGATTCGTTTATTGTGGTATTATGAAATATATAATATGTTTCTTAGTAAAAAATGGTCTATGTATGGTTCATATATGTTTTAGCAATGTTGTGTAAGTAAATAAGATATTATTGAAATATATATAGACATAAATCTTGTACTCTTTCAACTATTAGTTGATTAAAGTACCATAATAAAATGTTTTATGTTAACATTGTTACACAATATAGTAATTTTTGTTCCAACTTTTTTCTGCGTGCAGGTGTCAATGGAGAGGGTGTGATGATTGGAAAAAAAGTTGTAATGTAGAAGGAAGAAAGGTACACTTGGAGAATTTGGCACAATACATTTTGTTTACTATATTTTACTATACATATATATATATTAAAGCATAATATATACAATAGTAATATTATTATATTATAAGTTTTCTTTTCAAATTTAAAGAGATAATACAGTTAATTGATGATAAGATAATATATTGTAATTCTTTTGATTATATTAGGATTTGATTATATTAATGGCGATGATTTTAAGCAGATATACTTCAAGATTTCATTTTTTTGAACTTGATTCGCTATTTCAAATAATTAAGAAACAATTAATTAGTGCGAACCATATAACATAATTAATAATTTTTTAATTGTAATTTGAGCGAGTTCACGTTATTACAGTAGTTTAATTGCATTTTAATAAATATCAGACTTATTCATGATTAATTGAATAATATAAATTTATGTATGTAAATTAATATGAAAGAAATTCTTGATTCTGGCACTCAGTTTACTTGAAATTTTGCAAAAACAAAGATAATTGTTAGCAAAGATTCAATTTTAAATTTCACATTTTGAGTCGAAAATAACTTTGTTAAGTGTGTGACTAAGAAAAAAAAAACAGTTTCTTATATCAACGATCATGCACTGTGCGAAGTTTGTTTAGCTAATGTACACGATACATCTGTTGATGACTAGCTTTATTAATAAACGAAACTATAACTGACTATTTGAAAAATATACATAACGGGAAGTTATTTCACAAAAAAGACATCGTAGGCAATATTTGAGAATGACTTTCTTTGTTTGTTAATTAAAAAATTTAGGTATTTTAATTCGCTGTAACTGTTAAAATTTGCTAGAGCAATTTTAGCAAAAGTAATGATATTAAAATCGTGTCACGGAGACGCTTTACCACGTGCAGATGTCAAGAAAAAACTGTATTGTATAATTAAACCGAATGGCCTAAGTAATTCTTTTAATTGAAGTAAACTTACGAATTCAAACGTTCCGAATTATGCTTTAATTGCTTATATTCTTAAAGTGATTACTTAATTTTTAGGGATGTCATTTTATGGCCATTGAATTTGTCAATGTAATATTTTTCACTTCAATTTAATTGTTAAACTTAAAAAATTCTTTATTTAACATTATTTATGTTGAAAACTTGCTTGATTCTTCAGACAAACTTGCCTTTAAATTGTCTAAAACAATAAATAAACTTATATTTTATCACCATTATTAGGAATTAAACATTCATAAATTTTATTTTCATTTATTGGAATTTTAATTTTCAATCAACAGTAGTAAGGAAGAGATCGGCAAATGTTAATGTACGAAGCAAATGATCCGTGTAAAAACATGTATATCAATGTAAATAATTAAGTCTATTTTAAATTCTCGCCTTCAAGATCAATATGCAGATATTTAGAATACTTTTTCTAAGGTTACCGGCAAGGTTACACAATTACATTTGAATATACTGTAATTAATTGTAGCATACTTTTATTTGTTTCACTCAAAACTTTTAGCACACTTTCATTTATTTAACTCAAAATTTTTAGCACACTTTCATTTATTTAACTCGACATTTTTAGCACACTTTCATTTGTTTCATTCAAAAAGTGATCGAAACACTTGCAAGTGCATATCGAAAATTGCGAAAACAATGCAGTGACGAGCTCGTCGATTTCGTCAGTTCTAATTGTATTAATATAATAATAATCCATAGTAAAGTGACATCGATGAGTCAGCGTTACGTCACGCGGCTTATGGTGAAAGATCAGCGCTTAACCTTGGATGACGCCGTGTTCGGGAATCCCGATTAAAATGGGGATCCTTAAGAACTGATCTTTCTCTTGACTTTTTGGGCCGAGCAAATTTGCCCAATATAAATGTAAAACTCGTCTAACGTGCACATTCCAACGCCGATAAGTTTCCAGAGGAAGTTTTATATGTACCTTTTCTTTGCTTACTTTACATATATATGTACAAATATTTATACATAATTTTTTATATCTTCATTTTTTGGTTCTTTAAATTCCAATCATTGTATTGCTTTCAAAATTGTTTATAATACTTCATTTTTAATCATAAATATATATATATATATATATATATATACGCAGAAAAAAGTTGGAGCCATATGGACCATATGTTTTATTTTTACTAGAATTATGATACTCTAATAAATTGACAGTTGAAAGAACACAAGATTCATACAATTTACTAGTATCCAGAATATTAAAATTTGTAAGATTTGTATATGAAATCAAATTGATGTTATACAAATAATAATTCATTAATGTTGACAGTTTATTAGAAATGTTTTGATAAAGTAATCTAACTTTATATTAATAATAGTAAATATTATCATATCAAACTGAACACAAAGATGAAAAACTATCGACTTTTTTTATATTCCTTAAAGTCCCTATCACTTTAATATAAAATTGTTAACATTGATTAAACATAAGCGTGTGTAAATATGTAAATCTCATTGTTCGGTTTCAAAGAATTGAAAAGGTGTGTGCAAAGTTTTGAATTAAATGTTATATAACAATTCATACGTAATTTATTGATGTCATTATTTTGTGGATTATAATATCGTCCACGATATCTAATAGCATACTTATAATATATATATATATGATATCTAAAAGTTTGTACCATGAAGTCTTTACAAAGTGACATTAATAATTTTGATAGTCTTGTATTATCTTTGAAAACGACTCAAACGACAACATCCGGACAGGTTGCTCGGAAACGTAGTACTTCATTTTAGAGATTATCAACGAAGGAGATAAAAGAAGGCGATACGAAATTTGTGAATATTAAGAGTTGATAACTTTATCGTACCCCCTTAATGTTAAAGCAAAACGGCCAAATATGTTATACAGCAACTGAAATCGCTTTACATTGACGTCGCGATACTTTTTCGTACAATTTTATGATCACTCGATAAAAGTCAACTTTACGCATTGCTAAATGAGTGCGAACTAAGTTACATTCATGTAGTTAGGCAGCTATTCAATTATTAAACAATTTTTTTTATTTTTAAAACAATATTGTTAGCTGGGAGAAAAAACGTTGACGAAACGAAAGCGAGACGCTCTTCATTCATAAATTATGATATTGCATTTGAATAAAGTGTTATCAGCAAATGAAAGACTATTATCAAAGACGGAAAAATCAACTTCCTCTCTAAATCTGAATATATAATGAAGCAGCAAAACAAACTACAAAAGTAAACAATTTCATTGTGAATTGATTTACATAATGAAAGAAACGAATAAAACAAATTTTGTTTACAATCTGACCATTTACCTTATTGGCGTGCAAATAATATTTGACCCTTAAGAAGTTTTTTCTTTTATTTGTGAAATTTTTGAGGTAGAAGGATTTTGGCAACAAATTCTTTAATGATTCAAAATAGTACAAAATACTTTCTGGATATGAAAAGTAATTAAAGAAATGAGTTTTAGTTACTAACACAAGTTGATAATACCAAATTATTGACAGAATTAAAATGTTGTACTTTTTTCTTTGCAGAAGAGATAGTTCTTACTCCAAATGTCGAGGAGTTACTTATAAACGAAGGGGAGTCATTAAGATTAAGTTGCACCTACTCGAAACATTTGAAATTTAAATATCCCGAGACGAATACACCTCGAGGTGTAAGTATTCTTTTTAATTGGTTGGTTAATAAACAAGAACAATTGAGATGACAATTTAAATTTTGAAACTTTCGTCGAATCGTTTCAAAAGTTTATTTAAAAAGTGGAATTGTGAGGCAGATTACAAAGAACAAGGGATTGAGAGTTCCATTAATAAGTTGTTCTTTTTTTCAAGATTTACACGTCAGAAGTGAAGCAGCGTGAAATAGCTGAAAGTACGGTGTACGTTTATGAATTCGAACGACCTGAAACTGTATATGGGGATACCGGTTGGTACGGTTGTGTGGATTTCGAAGAATTTGATGCATCTCCAGGCTACATTTCTCCAACAACAAAATGGATTTATGTATATGTAAAATGTAAATATTACTATACTGTTTTTAAATAAGTATGAAAAATTAACATAGAACTTAGATGTGACATATATACAAATGTAATAATACTTATGGAACATATATGCTTTTATCAATTTTTACTAAAAAAGCAAAAACCACAAATAATTTTAACATAAATTACCAAAAAAATATAATAAAACGACATTTTTTTATAAAATTTTACATTCTGTACAGAGACTTAACACTTTTGAACCTTGTAAACATTGTTAAAATTCTCATGGTTAACCTTTTTTTCATACAAATCGCAAATGTTGCAAGTTATAAAATATATGATACCTTTAATTTGTTTCTATATCTACTAGATGATTGAACCGCGCCTTTCAGGCGCTCTGCGCCCGTCTTTTTACTTAACATAAAAGCTTCTTTAAATTATTATATAATATCAATATTTTAACCGAAACACTTAATTAGATTAGTAAACAGAATATGAAACAAATACTTTTTAACCCTTTCTTATAATTCTATCGACTTTCTTTAATCGATAATCGATTTTGACTTTCTCTTTAACTGGACAATTTGATTGGCTAATAACTCACGGCAACTTCAGGCATGACATGAGTTTTTTAAAGATAAGATAAAAAGATAGATAGATAGAAATAGAAAAGGAAAAAGGATATGTTCGTATAATTACTTATTTTTTACAGCAAAAGATCATCTGTTTGTTCAAACTTACAATCCGGCAGAAATTGGCACCATGTTAACTGGGGTGGTGTCTTACGGTGTTACAATTCCGTGTCGCCCCACGTCGCCAGATTTAACGGTCGAACTATATAATCAGGGAGTAAATGTAAGATTAAGAAAAATATCTTAACAATTTTTTGGGTCTTCGTCGCATAATTGTTATTTATTAACCCTCGAATTTTAATATGTGAATAAAAAAATTCAAAAAATCTAAAATAAATTAATGTGAGAACGTTATACGTTCTATTTTTGTAGTTAAACTTTATTTCAATTAAAAATACTATATTTATACACTGATGCTAAATACTGTATACGTGGAATAAATTATGATTTGTTTTTTCTTAGAAAATCGACGTAAACAACGGCAAATATTCTTTTGATCCGCGATTTGGTTTTAACATCATGAAACTTACGGTCATGGATACTAGTTTTTATATATGCGTGATACAACACGAAAATATGACGGAGAAAGTCAAATATTTTTTACACATTGCCAGTAAGTGTGTTGTAAAGTAAATCGTTCAATGTATGGGATATTGAAAATGACTTTTTTATTCCCTACTATTACTTTCTTCTTTCAGGCAAAATAAATTTACCTACGCCGTTAATCAATGAAGAAACTTTGGAACATATCGTCGAAGGAGATACCCTTCATGTAAATTGTTCCTTAGTAGTGGCAAGCGATGCTCTTATTCGTTTAAATTGGACTACGCCGATTAAAGTGAGTTCCATTATATTATAAAATTTAATTCCCTTAATTTTTTCTCACAATTTGGGAGTTTTCAATATTTTAGCAAAAAGTTATGAATTTTCAAAATTCACAGAATTGTTCACAGAAACTTTTGCTAGGGTTACTTCGAGGAATGCAGACAATTTTTTCATAGTTGGCTTTTAATAACAGTTTTATTTTGTCTCGTTATAATACGTGTAATACGTTGAATACGTGTTCCAGGATAAGAGAATTAAAAACAAGTCCTATTCCGAAGTGGCTCATAACAGTCGCAAAAAAGTAACGTTAGAGCTGATAATATCTGATGTCACCATCGGCGACGAGGGAAATTATACATGCACGGCGTTACACGTGAATGATTATAAATCCCGTAGTGTTTTCTTAAAGATATATGGTAATTTCGTCATAAAAAATATACAAGTTTGCATGTTATTTTCTATTATATTTATCATCATCACTATTAATATTATTATTATTTGTATTCTTTTTTCCTTTTTTATTTCAGTATTTTATATTATATTTACTTTATTTTAATTTCAGATCGAGACACTTCATATATTTATTTGACTCGCGATGAAAATGATACGTACTATATAATGAACGAAGGTGAAAGAGTCGTGTGGACTGTGCACGTAAAAGCACACCCGCCAGCAAATTTCATGTGGTAATTATAATTTAACATCATTTTTTAATCCTCCGTTCATTAACCTGACGAACTGGTTAAGTTTTAATTTCATTTTAGAGATTCCACCAGGAATTTATTTCATGTAAATTTCATATTTGAGTATAACTTCCTGTATACAACTTTTGAATATCTTGTATATGTCTGTAATAATTTACATTTATAAATTAGGTTGGGTCCTGGTGGGAAAGAGATTAAACATTGGTACGATTCGGATGATGCCAAATATATAATACATAATACCCCCAAAAAAGTAACATTTGCAATAAATAAATTGACGTTAAATGACGCAGGGAATTACACTTTGCAAGCGAGCAATGGCTATTCGTTTGAAACATTGAATTATTCTTTGGAAGTTTATGGTAAGTTAACTTGAACCGTGCTGTGAACATTGTTAATATTGCAAAAGTTTGTAAAAATAAAAAAATATGTAATATTTACACTCAATCAAAAATACTGGTATATTTGTAGAAATTGTTATAACTTATTTTTAGCTCAGTATTATTACCTGATAAGGAATACTTTTTCCATTTTATTCATACAATTAAAACAATCTTTTTTACAGCTAAGCCAGTTGTGTACATCGGAGATACACACGCGTATTATACCGTAAATAAAATTGCCAATTTCACGTGCAGCATTGCCGCTTTTCCAATTCCCACTATAAAATGGAACTATCTATCGTGTCCACATTATCCATCTTTAAAAAATTCTACATTAATCGACTTACACGTAAGTATAAAATTATCGATCATTTCAAAACATTCATCTAAATTCCCTCGTGAAAATATTTTTATATAAAAAGATACTGCGAAGTTTTGACAATTTACACTACAATTAAAATAGTTTCTCTTCTATTGCAGGAATTTTATACTACAACTGGATACACGAAATTCGAATCAACTGTATCTTTGATAATCAATTTATCTGGTATTATTAATTGTACCGCGTGCAATGAAGTGGATTGTGACTCTTCGAGCGAACCAGTATTGGTTACAGGTAATTTTGTTACAAATTTATCGAATTTGTTAGATTTTCAATAAATTCTAGCCAGTGTTAACTTTGTTTTAAATTGTATCTCACAGATATTCACGAAGGTTTTGGAATTGAAAATTCAATTCAACACCGAATTATTATAGAGGGTGATGATTTAGAAATCACCTGTGGAGCTTCCATTTACAATTATACAGATCAAATAAATTGGTACGATGAATCAAATAAATTAATACGGGAAACTGGTAAAATATTATATACAAATTAAATATTATTAGAACTTCGACCCTAATGTGCGATATTGTAATTGCTTTTCGTATTGCAGAGAGGATACGTTTGATAGGGCGAAACACGCCGTTTTCGTATCAAAAAATTTTAAATATTACAAACGTCCAATTGTCCGATACGGCATTGCTCACGTGCCGAAGTTTATCAAAGGATCTGATCACGGAAGAACTGCAGTATCAACTCGTTGTTAATAGTAAGTGAATTTTACATTCTTTTATTTTACTAGATATAGATATGTTCATTTATTAGAATATTTTCTTTAAAAATCCATTCAATCCATTAATTCATTATTACATGACATTCATATTTCAGTTGCAACAACTGCAACTTCACGTTGAACTTTACTTTTCAAGAATGGATTCATTGGAAAATAAGGCGGTTTTGTAGATAGTAAATCTTAAATTTAACGAAATTTGTTTACTTAAAAAATTGATGCAATTGTTAATCTAAATAATAATAATAATTTTTGTATTGCAGAAGCCAGACCAGTTGTTATAACGAAGACTAATTTGAATGAATCAATTGAAGTAGATCTAAACACTTACGAGCAACAAGTATTGTATTTACAATGCATCATGGATGGATTGCCCTTTCCAAATATCTCTTGGTTCAAGGTGACATTTAACTTTAATCTTGTGCGATGAAATGCGACCATTAAAAGCGTTTATTTGTAAATAATTGATGATTTAAAAACATATTTTGTAAGACTTTAACATTTTTGGATTTAAAGTCATTGCTTTATTTATTTAATTAATTAAATGTTTCCCTTTTTTATAGGATGATGTACCAATAAAGAGTAACGAACAGTTTGAGTTTGCTCGCCATAATCAAGAGTTGCGCATTAAGTACTTATTTGAAAAGGACAGTGGCCTTTACAAGTGCCATGGGTACAATCGATTAAACGAACAAACAGTTTATACAAATATAATTGTTAAAGGTAATTCGTTTCTTCCAATCGAAAGTATTAACGTTTGGAGTTATTGAAAAGTTTGACATTATTCAATTTTGTATCATCAACAGGTAAAAGCGTCTCAGTGACGTGGATCGCAGCAGTCATTCTTTTAATATTTATATGCATAGGACTGATTATATTCTTCTCAATTAGGATACATCGCGAAAAGGTAAAATGCCTATCATTTTGAACCATATTTATGTTTGTTATTATTATTTACACTCAAATGCATTGTAGGTAATGAGAAAACAGTTAGTAGAAGCCGGATTAATGCATTTCGAAGAAGGTGCTATAGAATGTCTAAATCCCGAACTTACCGTTGATGATCAAGCAGATTTACTACCCTACGATAAAAGATATGAATTTCCTAGACAACGTTTGAAGCTAGGTATTTAAAAATTATAAAAAGTTGAACAATATTTCTGGAATTTTTTTGGGATAATTTTGGGTTTATAATTATTTTCAGGAAAGCAATTAGGTAGCGGAAATTTTGGCGTAGTTATGAAGGCAGAAGCAGAAGGTATAATAGAAAACCAAGAAACTACAACTGTAGCTGTAAAAATGGTTCGAAGATCCGCTGATCCAACCAACATTCGCGCACTCGTTAGTGAACTAAAAATTATGATACACCTTGGGAAGCATCTTAACGTTGTGAACCTTCTTGGAGCTTGCACAAATAACATAATAAAACGTAAATATTTTTTGTATTGATCAATTTCGATTTATTCCTATTGTGCAAATTCGCATCCAAAAAAGTACCTATTTTTCGTCAACTTAATAAACGCATACATTATTTGCAGGGGAATTATTGGTCATCGTTGAATACTGCAGATTTGGAAATTTACATAACTATCTTTTGAAACATCGGTCTACATTCATAAATCAAATTGACCCCGCTACCGGAAGATTAGACGTTTCAATCATTAATAAAAGGAAAGATTTGAAGCCAAGTTTGGACGTTGAAAATTACAAGAGGTTTGTCGTTATTTTTTATAGCACTTTTAAATTGCACAAATATTCTATTAAAAATTGTAATGAAAATGCGAAAAACTTGACTTTATATTTTATGTTCTGGTGAATTTTGAAAGAAATGATTCCTGGTCAAGGTACTTTTTAATTAATTGAAAAAAGTAAATGTATAAACCGTATTAAATGTTTATTCAACATTGGATTTATCTCGACAAACTACAATGGGTTAGGGTATTTAAATTTTTTGTAACAGGGCAAAATACGCAGAGTTATCGTTTTCCGATAGTAAGAGCGAAAATGGTACTAATTCACAATATAATGTTAATTCTGGAAACAGTAAAGATACCGAAACTGCGTCGAACTCCCTTTACGTGGGTACGGAGGAGGGCAATTCTCGCGATCTTACGCAGGACAATAATTCTTCGGCTACTGGATGGTTGTTAAATTACAAGGGCGATTATACGGATCAGAATTTGGAGCCCATTTGTACCCAAGATCTTTTATCATGGGCGTTCCAAGTCGCGCGAGGTATGGAATACCTCAGTAAAAGGAAGGTAAATTAAATTCAATCTCAATCATCCTAATTTTAATTTAAATTTATCAGTTTTCAATTTTCACCTTACTGAAGATACAAGTGTTCGTGACTTTTACGCAGGTTTTGCACGGTGACTTAGCCGCAAGGAATATTTTATTGGCTGAAAATAACGTGGTGAAGATATGTGACTTTGGATTGGCTAAAACTATGTACAAAGATGACAATTATAAAAAGCAAGGTAACGAGCTTTTGCCCATCAAGTGGCTGGCTATTGAATCGATAAGAGATCAAGTATTTTCTACGCAATCTGATGTGTGGTCTTATGGGATTGTGCTGTGGGAGTTTTTCACATTAGCTAACACCCCTTACCCTGGAATAGTAGCTTACAAAATTTACTTCAAATTAATCGAGGGTTACAGAATGGAACAGCCAGAATATGCTACCAAAGAAATGTGAGAAATTTTTTAATAGAAGGCATTTTTTTTATTTATTTACTTTTTGTAATATGTGCAACCAAAGTGCGGCTTTATTGACTTTTTTTTAGCATCGAAAGTAGTCAAACAATCATCGTATGCAGCACGGTCACTGAATGATCGACGTTAATGGCCAAGGTGAAGTTAACTGTACTTCTTTCTCGTTTTCGTCTTGCGCAGCCACCTTCACTTTGATCATTAATGATCATTAATGTCTTTCGGTCCTTGCAGCATAATATATTGTATTTGTAAACAATCACGTCATTTCCTTTATTGAATTATATTCAAAAAGTAAAAATGCATGAAAATGATTAATTTTATCGCATTATACTTTCAAACGAAATGAAACAAACCTTTTCTTTTCTTTTGCGAATACATTGATCTATCTTGAGTTGTGAAAGTTATTACGATAATGTAATTGTAATTAACGTTGCTTTATATTTATAGATACGATTTAATGCTCCAGTGTTGGAAGGCAAAACCTGCTTTAAGGCCATCATTTACTGATTTGGTTGACAGTATTGGGGATTTACTGGAAGACAATGTTAAGAGCGTAAGTATCACTTTTCAACTGTCGAAACATTCTATTTCTTGGTAAAAAGTATATATAAAAAAAAATTATTTCTTTTCAGTATTACATCGACCTAAACACACCTTACTTGGATATGAATATTTCTGCCCAAGAGGGTAAAGAAGATTATTTGAAAATGGTGTCAGCTCCAGACTACGCTTTGTTATCTTCTCCCAACCACGAATACGTCAATGCACCCTCAGTCAACGCGTTACAACGTGAATCGTACTTAAGAAAGAATTTGGATGAATCTGGTCCAAAAACAGCTGTGAAAGATTATTCCTCCGATTTGAAAAATTCCGATGACATCGATGAAACCGTGCCTATGCTGAACGACGACGACGATAATTACTTAAAACCAATAAACATCCATGAAAAGAGAGCCGAGTTTGTTCGCCAAAGACAAAATAAGAATAAGTCTGATGGAAAAACGGCCGATGATTCCAGTTACTGTAATACTCCGTCAAACATTCGTTTAATTGATCTCGTGCATGAATCGAGGGATAAAGTAGCTAATCTTATGAATGAAAATGGAAAGAAAATGGAAAATTTTAATCCGAAGATGATTAAACCGCAAGATAATTATATAAATTTGCCTAAAGGCAAAAGTAATTATAATGGTAACTCAGAAATGCCAGACAGCTTTAGTAATCCTACGTACATTTTTATGGACACCAATTCGAATGTCCAATCGTCGGAAGTGTGAGTGTACAAAAATAATGAGGGAACAAACTTCATTAAGGGCATGTTCAAATTAATTATATTTCAACTTGTTTTCAAATTATTCTATCCGGTGGGAAATTGCCAGGGTTGTACGTGAGAATCGGTACTAGCTCTTTTGTTGCCAGTACTGGTTAAATGTTATGCCAACTTTGTGACCCTATTGGTCCATTTGTTGGTCAGTTTTAATTTGGTAAAGTCATTTTAATTTGCCAATTTTGTATTGGCATTGATACACTTCACAATTACTTTAAAGAAGAATTGTATAATATTACAATCCAGGTACATTTTTTAATTGGCAGATTTATAATCCTGAAAACATGATTATTTACTAATTCTATGTCAATAAGAGCACGTTTGATAATCAGTACAAAATTTGTACTGACCCATAAATGTACCAGTATAGGATTCAGACTGGCTAATTTGTATACAATCTTTAAATCCGTACTGACACATTTCTAGGTCAGTATAATTTACACTAGCCGGTATAAATTGCTAGAACTGGTACTGTTAGTTTCAATAGTGGGCCAGTAATGGGCCAGTAATGGCCCGTCGTTCAATTCCTACTGGGTAGTTTTACATTTAATTATCATTTAAGACTTGTACATACAGATTTTTATGTTAGTACGATATCGAATCTTTCTTTTTACTCGACTTACTTTTAAGACGTTTAATTTTAAGTAACTGTAAATGAAGACTATGAGCTTTTGTACAAATTAATTCGGCATAATTTAAGATTAAATGCAAAACGTCAAGAGTATGCGTATATGGTTATTTTTCTATTAACAGGAATATTAGATAAGAATAAATAGATTTATAAATTAATCTTACAGGGTATTCTTAGTCAATATGTTTTTATTTGCCATTTCTTGCTTTATATTCAATAAGCTTCGAAATTATTCAGCTTTCAGCAAAAATATTCTTCAACAGTATTTCTATTACATTGTATCGTAAAAATTTCCGTCTTCTTGTTAAATTTTAAAAATCTTATTACAATCCATCCTGAAAATTTCATATAATAATTGTCGACAAGCTGACATGATTTGCTAACACGAGATAATTTTTTAATTTTTGCAAGTACATGACCAGTTTACTAACAGTGTCAGTAATTTTTATTAATCTTTTCTTTCCATGCATCTTCAAACTTTGTAAACGTTTCTTTTGTTTTTGTTTTTTTTTTATTGCTGTACTTATTTCGTCTATAGTTTCATTAGTTTCGTTATATATTGTTTCAATGTATAAAGTGTATACCCATGAATTATTATTTAAATGAATTATTTCTTGGTAAAATGGTTTAATAAATGGATTCGAGTATCTTTAGATTTCGAACGTGACACGCATTGTTGGATTTACCTTTTTTGTTATTGTTAAAGTTTGTAATCTTTTAAGGTAAATGATACTGCGAAAACTGAAGTTAAACGGTACTGCAAAACGATATACGATATGATTGTTTCTTTTATTGATAAACATTATATTGGAGGGGGCAGTGGTTCTCTGCAAATTACTGTTATTCTCTCCGAGTACACCAGTCGAGAGCGCGGTTTGGTGCGAAAATTATGCACTTTGAAAATTAACAACTCTATTAATAATTATAAATATTCATTAATATATATTTTTGTATTGATTATACAACATTTTTTGCGTGGCTTTTTATTTTTATATAAAATTATGCCTGTCGAAATTACAAACTGGAAACTGTTTATGACAATTCATCCACCGATACTGTTAATTTATTTTGCAAGAAGTCTAACAGGTAAATATATTTTAGTATTCTTTTGCAACAAAATAACGAAATTTAACAATGCTGATGAAAATATGCAATTTTCAGAATTTTTCAGCGAATTTTATACATTATACATACACGATTTTCTTTGATTCTTCATGTTTTCAACATTTTTTTTATCATTTATCAGTAATTTTCATAATATATTATAGTTAAATTCATGTTCTTAAATGAGGATAGTTTCTAGATTTTGATTTTTATTTAATAATCAACCAATTTGGCCCATCATTTATTTCTCAAGCATAATTTGTGTTTATTTACATTTTGTTACAGGAACCATTCAGTCGGACTTTATAATAAATTATGTTTGTTTGTATAAGTTTAACAATGCATCTTACTGTGAACTGTTACATAATAATTCCACATCCGAAGAAACGAAAGCATTGCACAGTATTATTCAGCCGGAAGTGGCTAAAATATTTATGTTCAAGTTATTCATTGATAGTCTACTTCCAGCATTTTTGTTATTATTCCTTGGAGCATGGAGCGATAAAAATGGTAGAAAACCATTACTTATTGCTGGTTACCTAGGTAAGATATTCCTCCTAAAATACAGAATTATACTCGTGTTCCTTTCTTTTATTAATTTTCAACGACGTAATTTTACAATTCGTTGAATCCTGATTCATTTAAATTTTTCCAGTCTTATTAATTCTACCATCGGTAGCAACTAGTTGTATTTTCCTCTCAGATAACCTTTGACTTATATCTTTGATTTCTTTTTCAGGTTTAATTCTGAATTATGTGGCACTTATTGGTTTTGCTTTTATCAAGTTAAACCCTTTATACATTTTATTATCTTTTGTACCCCCTGCTATGTTGGGAGGATTTTCTACCTTGATGATAAGTACATTCTCTTACGTGACTGATATCACTGCAAACGAAAAAAGAACTTGGCAATTGGTCTGTTTGGAAGCTGTAATGTCTATAGGTACCCTTGCTGGAATATTCAGCGGATTATCATTCAAATATTTCGGATACGTTCTGATGTTTAGCATGGCAATTTTATGCTGCTTATTGGCATTAATTTTTATCTGTACCATGGTACCGGAAACTGTGAACAAAACTATCTCGGTAATTTTTTTACTCTTCATCATATATCATTTTCTTTTGAACTCTAAAAAAGGTTTGATAATTATTATCTATTATTTTGACTTGATAAATTTAACTTTTTTTCGTTTCAATTTTTCAGAACAGAAGGTATTCCACAATGGAGTTAATACGATCTTTATTTGCAGTCATTTTTAAGAGAAGACCACATTTTAATAAATACATTGTCTTCTGCTGCATCGTCATTTTAACGATAAATGTTCTGATAATAGAGGGCGAATGGCAGGTAGCGTTCCTATTTACTTCGGCTAAACTTGGTTGGAAGGTTGAAGACTTTTCCTTATGGTTGGGTATCAATGTCCTAGCCGGAATTTTTGGTACCTTAATAGGGGGTCGTTATTTGAAGAAAATTTTTGGTACGCAATTTAATCCAATTTTAGTCAACATTTGTTAATTGTTTATATGATATTAAAAAATAATGATGAAAGTATTAATATTTCAGGAATCAGTAATATTAGTGTAGTAATTTTGGCCAATTTTTCACCTTTAAGTGGGGCAATTGTAAAATCTTTTGCGAATTCAAGTTGGCACATGTACTTAGCCATAGTTCTGGGGATTTTTGGAGATGTAACGAGGCCCTTAATTCGGACACAAATATCTACATCAGGACCCAAAGAGGACGTTGGTATGTTAATAAAACAATAAAATTTAACTCTCAAGAACGTATTGCAGAACTAAAAGAATAACTTATTAATTAAATATTATGATATATTAAACATTACATGTTCTTCGTATATTCTATATCAATCATTATACATTACACTTACTCGTAAAATTAAAAAAAATTCTGCAATCAAATCATATAATTGTATTATTAGTTAACTAATTCATCTAAAATTATACAATGCAACGTAAAACAAACAAATTTGGTCATTAGACGTATTCGCTTAAATGTTTTTGTTTTTTTTTTGTTTTTTGAGTTTTTTGAGTACCCACATTTAAATTCTTGACCACTTTTGTGGTTACTTTGATTATGACATTTCAATATTACAGTAGGTAAATTAAAAATTACTTACAATAAAAACTAATTAAACTTTTAGCTAAACAGTGATGTTTTAATTTTAGGTAAACTTTTCTCCATAAATGCATTTTTTGAAACTCTCATAACATTTGCGGCGGGTCCACTGTACAGCATGGTATACGCTCACAGTATGCCACCTACATATCCTTGTCCTGTCTGGTATGTTTCAGTAGCATTATATTCATTCATCATAATATTGGCAATTGTAATAAAACGCCAATTACACTCGGAATCGGTATTAATAAATGAGAATGACTCAAATTAATTTAAGTCACATATAATATTGTATTCTTAGATATAAGATATTCAGTCAATTCAACTGAAATTAACATAATGAACTAAATTAAATCATGACATAAGGCAAACTATAACTGAGTTATCTTTTAACAGATAAATTCAGTTACATCGACTGATTTCATTTTTCTATGTTAGTACACTATCGCTCATTAATTTAAATCTAATTCCTTTCTTCGTTCTTTATTTTTTACAAAGTTAAAGTTTTTTTACATTAGTAATGTACAAATATATCGTTGTATAAAATTTTGAAATTCATATGAATTAATGAAAGGTAGTGTATTATAAGAATTATAAAGTATTAGTAGATTTTTCTACACAGACATAATTATTGTATACTTTCATACAAATAAAGTATTACCTAAAGCAAAAAGAATTTAATTATCACGTTACTGGCGTCGTTTACATTCATCGATGAAATTTAATTATACCTACTTTGCGTGAGATAGGGAATATCTTCCAAATTAAATATGATAGCGCTTTTATCATATTGAGGGTAATTCATTTACTTAAAATGTGATAAGATATTATATGCATTTTTATAGGTGATCAGTAAAATGCTGTGCTATAAAGTAAAAACACAATCAAGAATGGATTATTATATAAAATACCAGTGTATATTTAGTACGTGAAAAATATTTGATACCTTTTCCTTTTTTTTTAAATATATTTTTTAATTTAAAATTCCCATGTCCATCGCAGCAGCATTTTGTTTTCCCGCAAAAAATTTTATTTATACAATGAGGGCAATGCTGTAAAAATAATAAATGGTTATTAATAGTTTTATACAAATTGAAAATAGTCTTGTTTGAAATATATTTGAAAAAAAAGAACACTTGTATATGAAAGGCAAAGAAAAACTTGAAAATAATTACAATACAATTCAGTTGGCACGTGTGGCAGCTGGCAATGCCATGACAGCATGAAAAGTGAGGAAGAATGATATTATGAAGACACGCGCAATGTTTTAATAATTTACAATTGCATTTTTCTCGCGATTTCATCATTTCCTCGCTTTCTTCAATTATCTTTTTCAAGTGCTTCTTTTTAACTTTTTCTTCATTCGATACACCCATGCGATCACTCTTATATTTGGTACATTTTTTCTGTTCAAATGCCGAATCTTCATCGGCTTTCGACACTTCTATTTTTACCTTGCGTTTGGGCTTCTTTCTAGGCGAAGAATAGTCTGACCGGAAAGTTGTTCTATGAGATGCAAAAGAGTTCTCCGAATCCGACTTCTGTAAACTAAATTCTTCCTTTCCCATATCAAGACGATCCTCGTCAATTTTAGACCTTGAATCCATTTCATCCTCAAATTTTAGTTTCTTTAATATCTCATCCCTAAAAAGAATAACAAAAGCTCAATGTTCGGACGACGATCCAGTCCATCCACTCATCCATCCCAAAAATAATCGCTTACTTTTCTAGGCAGTGGCAATATTTTTTATAAATATTCTTCCAAGGGTCCGGAATGCCTTGCGCAAAAGAAACCCCGTATTTCTCCCATCCCATTTTGGTTAAACCATCATCAATGAACTTGAAGTTTTTGAAAGGGTTGATAACTTTTTTGTCACACTTGGGATGCAAATTTTCCATCGTTACATAATTTGACCAAGCGTTGGGCACTCCGATTGAAGCGTTGTTATTTATAATTTCATTATCAGGGTAATCAAAGTGGACCACTTCCGGTGCGGGTGACACCACGAAGGGACGTAAAAATGGCCCCGGTACTATCTGATTGAATACGGCGTATTTCACTTTCTTCGCATCGATCCATCGGCAATTCCAGTTTTTACTCAATTTGTAGACTTTTCGCCTTTTGCATTTAACATTACCAAAATTGGTTCCACGCGTGCGCGGCCCGTCGACCGTTTTTCTGTTAGGCATCAAAGTGTGTCGAAATTCTTCGAGCATACGGATTATTAAAATTTAATTCATTTCTGACATTTCGGTCAAACGATGACCTAAAAACTGTTTATAAATAATAATAAACATTTTCCTTTCCATCGTCGTTCCTTTGTTACTCTTTTTTTTAAAACAATTAACAACTCAAAATTGGTACGAAAAATGTTGTTGGGACTCGGGGTGCAATGAAAGATCGATGAAACAATAAGTCAAACTTTTTATTCATTGTCATAATTATGTACAATAATACTTTGTCATTTTGATTCTTTTTTTTTTTTAACCAACGATGCGTATAAAGGGTATAAGAGAATATTTTCCATGAACTACGTAAAATTGTACGTACAATATTCTCTTCCTTTAGAAATTACTAATTCATTTGTACACTTATCAATGCATTTATACTTATAAATGTACGTTTTTAGTTTATTTATCCTCGCGAATTCGCAAAAGAGCGGAAAACGCACTGATGTTACGATTCGCAATTTACACCTGTGTCATTTATTCAACTTAGATTTTTCTTCTTCGTCTTTAATTGTAACTTTTTTGAAACACTGTACAACATCATAAAAATGTATATCTTTTTTTTTTTTTATTTTTTTAATGTCAGTTTCTATGAAAAGAACAACATTCATTTATACAATTTGCGGGACGCCCCCCCGTGTTTGCAACACCGGTGCCCACGCAAACATACGCGTTATGAATTGTATTAAAGATAAAGTTATAAACAACGATTGTTATGATCACAAGCACCCCAAATTAATTGATTCGCTGATAATGCAATTTGCAATTGATCAATTTTTAATTTACTTTCGGACAATGTCTTTCCCAACGGAATACCCGAGCTCCCCGGGGTCGGAACCATGCGGGTTCAATAATTGATGGTACACCGAGAGAAAAGAAACGTCACAAATAACCATTTTTTATACCCATTTCAAAGAGGTATTGGAGAAGTAATTACTTCTGCCTTATATAATGGTAAAATTCAAACGTTACTTAGCAGCTTTTACTTGTATCATTTTTACTACTTTTAAGGTGAAATGTCACTCGTTGATGAAATTTAAATATTCAAAATTGCCGCCTAAATAAGTATTTGTAAACATGTTATAAAATAATAATTAATTTAAGAAAAAGGCCACGTCTGTCAAAAGTTAAACATATTTAGAATTCTTTTCGACCATTTTTTGTGTGTTGCAACTTAACTCATCTTTTGAAACTCGTTTCATTAAATATTTAGAAATATTTATTTAGACGGCAAATTTTGCTAATTTAAACTTCACAAATGAGCGATACTTCATCTTAATAATAACAATTTTACACTTCTCCAGTTTTATACCCTTAAATTGATATAAAATGTTTTAATTCTGACTATCATTTTTTCTTTCGGTGCAGAATCTGCTTCGATTTAATTCGAAGAGCAAAAATATTCTATCGGGAATACGATCCTTCGGACGAAGTGGTCGTTGGGATCGCGAAAAAAGGCACAATGCTATGAATACAGCTGAGAGAGAGAGAGAGAGAGAGAGAGAGAGAGAGAGAGAGAGAGAGAGAGAGAGAGAGAGAGAGAGAGAACGAAAAGAAAAGTACACGTTCGTATAATTTCAACGTTTATCATTTTAATGTTATCTAATCCGCCTGATGAATTTTTTCAAATGTCACGGAGGCATAAAAATGTTATTCGGCATTTTAAAATACGGCGTTACTTAATTAAATTGTCACGATTTTAAGTCATTTGAAGCACAGAGAAATTATCATTCAATTGCATCGTACGAAACGAAATAGTCGCATTTCAATAAATTTCCCTTTTTTTTCCTTTGCCCATTTCATTCGAATTCAAATGATATGTTTTCTTTGAAAAATCAGTACATTTTGTAAGAGATGACGTAACAATTTAGTCTTAACATAATTGCGATTGGTTACAATTTACATTCTTATCAAATTGAAAATCGTATAAATGCAGTATAATGATGGTAAAAATATTACCTAGAGTACGTTATTCAATCACATAAACAATTGTAATATTTTCAATATACTAAATGATAATTTTAATACGTTTTTATTTTAAAATTGTTTCCTAATTTTTTTTCGCAATTTTAATTTACAATTAAATTATTAATTAAATAATTAATTCATATAGTCTCTAACATTTTAGATTCTTGATTCGAGTGAATTCTTATGATAAACGTTATTATTTAACAAATAATCAGCGACTCTAAGAACATTTAACGTAATAACTAAATATAATATTTAATTAGCCGGCCTTTAATTTATATTGTAACGAAGCAAATAAAAGTGCAAATTTTGCAGAGAACGACAATTTTCCAACAGCTAATTTAATATCAAACGCAGTAGACATAAATTTAACTTGATTCTTTTCTCGCCAATTTCGAAGCAATTTCAATTTTACACTTGCATATCTCATTAGCAATGTCTATCACATTGATTTATTAAGACCTTCCATCTAGAACACAGCCATACATCTGGGGTTAGACGCAAGTAAAAAGATGACAGTCTCTGTTATTAACTTTCCTGTTTGATATCTTTTTTCATAAATGAATTCGTTGAGAAATTTAATGCTTTTTTTTTCTTTTTTCAAATACATCATTGAGTTCAGTTGAAACAAAATCTGATGAGGTTGCCCCAGAAAAGAAATATTAATGACAGTCCTATTTCTGTTTTTCCTATTAATATATAGAAATAGTTTGCATTTGCTGGCCGATATAAAACTAATTGAAATATGAAGACCAGTTTGAGGTCTGAACGATGATCTTGGAAAACGATAAATAACTTTAAATATGTAATAACAGTATGACCTAGTATAATCCATCTGCATTATTAATTGAACAACGAAGGTTCAAATCCCACAGTATAATTTATTCATATCTAATAATCAAAATTAAGATTTATTGGAATTTCTGATCAGGCTGGTAGCATTGATTGCTAGCGCTATACCTACGCTTTCAATCGACCGGAAGTTATTGTAATTAAATCAATTTCTGATCGGGTCACATTTCAAACTCGACTACAATTTCTGCCAACTAAATAAAAAATTATGTAATGCTTTCATAATTGTATTAAAATGTATACATCAAACACATAATCGGAGATACTTCTCGTCAAAAAATATATGAATTTTCCCGTTCTTGGACGGTAATTGTGTTGTGTTTTCAAATGTATAGTGTTCATTGACAAATCATTGTTAATGAAACATTCAATTGAAACAAATTTTAATACACTTCCTAATAATTGTCCGTTCAATAATTGATTGACAATACGGGGACTATAAAAAAATATACTTTCTACTTTTGTTATGGGTACAAGTTCAAGACTGGAAGTAACATTTATGAGCACGAAAATTATCAATCAATTATGGAACTTAATCATGTTCACCATTGCAAAGAGCATATTTTGTTTCTTCGCAGAGATTTACGAATATTTATTGAATAAATTTTTGAAGGTGTTTAATAAATATTCCTAAATTCATCTGTGAATTTTAGGAAGAATGCTAACCTCTGTTGGTGAATTACGTGTTCATATATATTCGCAACTAGCAAGTTATTCTATTCGAAAAAACAAAGTTTTTAAACACAACACAACAACTCATTTATTACAAGAAAGCCGCCAAGAATCTTACTGCATTTCTTCAATTTCTTCAAGAAACTAAAAATTCTATCGTTACATGAAATTTGTGAATATTTTTAAACTGTAAAATGTAGTCAGAGTATTACTCTCATTGAACTTTGTAATATATTTGATTAATATAATGCAGTTATGTTAATGCAGATAAATTTGATTATAAATCTGCTCTTAAAGAATGCAATACACATTACATCTAAATTGTATATAAAATTGACATTAAATCAATCAAATATATAATAAGCTTTGTAATATGTATTCTCATAGAGTGCAGTTATTGTACATTAATTATAACCATACAAAATGCTGGCCAACATCTAACTTAACTACATTTCACAGTTTTCAATTTAATAATCGCAACATTTATTTTCCAAATATACAATGAAACTGAGTAATACATGGAAAATAAATTTGCGAAAATTGCATTAAAAAAAATTACATTAAGCCTATTCTCAAAACAACAATGACAAATATTATAACATTTGCTCAATTTGTTTTGTTTAAACATATCTACTTTGTGATAAAAGTACTTGAAAATTAAAATCAATTTATAATTTTGAAATATAGTTGAATTTTAATTATCATAAACAAGTGAAAAGAAAAAATATATTAATATACTTATAAATATTATAAAGATACTTTAATTTTCAAGTACCATTTATATAGTGAAACGAAAATGCTATTATATTATGCTCACACCGTTTACACAAATACCCTAAACAATCTTTGCAAATCAGTAAATAGAAAAAAAAACATTTGCTGAATCAGATTTTAGGGCAACATTGATTTTTATGTTCTAAAATTTAAGTTGTCAATTCGTAAAATTGTATGTTCTTCATTCATTGCTTCACTGGAGATTTTGTATTCTTTATATCTGCTTCCACGTCAACAGTGAGTTTGGATGATTTTTGGTCTTCGTTTGAAACTAAAAGTAATGGCAATCCACCTAATACCATACATGTTCCCATGCAAAAGAAGCATACGGCGTAACTACCTGTTACGTCTCGTAAGTAACCTACGAATGGTTATAAAATTTTAATCTTCTTCAACTGAGCACATATTTAACAATTACTCAATTGTAATGATCTGGAGATTACAAATCCAACAACAATTATTGTAAGAATTTTTGAATTCTTGATAGTAACTTTTACATATTTCATAACTAAAAAAGTCATTTACTAATAGTAATAGAAGAAAGGAATAAATTTTATGATTTTTTCATACCTGCTAATGGAGGTATTGATATAGCACCAACACTTTGGAACATTCTAACAAGTCCATAAGTCGATGATATTTTATCCGTGCCATATTGGTCTGCAAGCAAAACAGGGACGAGAAGAAACCAACAGCCTAAACATAGTCCATAAATGCCAACTGAACAAACCAATAAATAGAACGAGTGTGCCATTGGAATTGCTAAAACTGCTACTCCTGCACATATAATGCTAAAACCAAAAAAATATATTAATCATAATATTAATTATAGGTATAAATTTAACGTCTGTTATTAATTTGACGTTCGACCTTTTTTGTGGACTTTATCAAAATTCGCATCCTTCTTTTTAGCGGTAGTTCAATTACTAAGCTAAAATAGTCATTTTTGTGTGACGTTTTCGAAAATAAAACGAATATGATATGACCACAAAAAAAGTCGAAACGTTAATTAAGGATATAGTCAATCACTGAAAATTTCTGAAACTCCCGATTTTTTTTAGAGTTTTACAGATATTTTCAAAGACATCCAGACTTCTTTTTCGCAAGGAACTGCACCGCTGATTAAAAAATTAATAATAATACCTGCTAATGTAACCTTTTCGTCGATCAAAAAGTTGCAAATCAGATAGCCATCCAAGTCCTAATCTCCCACATAAGTCTAAAGCAGCTGAAATTGCAACTAAATAGCCAGCTTCTGATTTTGAGTATCCACCGGCATGAACATAAGCTGGCAAGTAGTATAACATGTACGGACTTCCGGTGGACATAAGACTGACTGACAAACACATCATGATAAATCGAGGATTCTTCAAAAGGCTCAAGTCCAGGTATTGAGTAATCCTTTGATACAACGATTGATGTTTATTCTCCGTCGAATCTTTTATTACAGAAGGTTCTATTGGCACATTGGGACACACCGCCGTCACAGATGATTTAAGTGATCGAAGAGATGATCTGGCTTTATAAACGCAAGTAGAATCAGTCGAAAGATCCTCAACGCTGTGGAGGATACTTGAACTTCGGATTTTAGATATCGGCTTCATCCGTAAACCTAAGGCATGAAATAATTTTCATATAATCTTAAATCACAGGTAAATTGAAAATGAAATATTTCATCTAGCTAAATTTATTTTACAGGGCAAATATAGTGGACCATATTGGTATACCAAACCGTACCTTCTCCCATTATATCTTTTTCTTCTTCACTGTCCGTTAATTCCATTGTTACCGCGCTGTTCTGATGAAACAGTTCATTTATTAAATTGTTTCTCGTGGTTGTATCATTGGCAAATAGTAAATCAAGCTTCTGCTGCTTATTAGGTAGTTCCACTTTTTCATCTCGATGCGTGTCTTTCTCGAGATCTTCCGGTACATCCAAATAATTATTTTCCAGGGGTCGGTAAAGAGTAGCACTTACGCAAACGTGTAACATGCATCCGCCCAAAAGTAAGATGGTGCCGTGAAAACCAAAATGCTTCACAAGAGTTTCTATTAATAAAGGAAATACAAAACTTCCGGCGGCAGTTCCAGATACGCATATTCCATTTGCTAAAGCGCGGTGCTTATCAAAATATTGGGAGACAAGAATGATCCCTGGAGTTGTAGAAAGACCGCCACCTATACCTAAAAATTTGTAAAATCTCTTAGTAATGTATCTTTAATAATTATTATATTGTGGTCCAGGGCGTTTTCTCATCACTTCACAATTGTGAGTGGGAAGGTGTGTCATTTCAAAAGACTTCAACTCACCAGTCAGTACGCCAAACGTGAAAAATAAGTGTATTAAACTTGTGGCAAAGTAACTAATAATGAGTCCCAGAGCACAAAAGAGTCCACCGATGAAAACAACTGAACGACAGCTATATTTCTGACATAGCATGCTTGTGACGGGAGCTGTAACAAAAAAAATTAATTTATTTATCAGTAAAAATTATAGGATCTTAACGCAGCTTTACACCTTCAATATAATCATTTAATTATCCATACATCTTAAATACAAATTAAAATTACTGTCGTATTAAATAAATTGGTATTTAACAGTTCATAATTTTAATTAATTCTTCAAATCCTTTATTTCAGCAATAAAAAAATAGTTAATCATTTAAATATTGAAAATTTTATACAAATATACATTCACATTAAAAATAAAAAAATATATATATGTATAATGCTTTTCGAATATGATACTCGCGTAAAGAAGATCTAGAGTCGAAAGGAGATTTTCCTATGAAATTGTGTGAATGTATAGGATGACTTAAAGTACAGTCACGAACAGAATTCTCGCCGTCTAGAGGGAAATATTCTGCAAAAAAATCGATTTTTTCCTGAAAATTTGTTGTAAAGCAATTGGCGCTTAAAAGCGATTGATTAAAATTAAAACGTTCGTCTTGATAATGTTGCAAACTTAATTATCAGAAAAGAAAAAATAGCGACGAAACAACTTGTAATCTTTTTTACCTTAAAAGTGTTTAAGGTCTTTGTCTTTTCTTTCTCATGACTTTGACATACTCTCACTTGCATACACTATTATATTAAATATTCTGTTAAAGTTAGTACAAATAAGTAATAATAGATAAGGAAGATAGAATCTCATTCTAAAGTTACATTAAACTACCCCCACTCCTATAAATTTCCTTCCGTTATTTACCTTCAAATAGAACTATGTCTACAGGAAGAATAATCGATCAATCAAATTATATTATTAAGTCCAAATAATGTAATCAATGATATCACATCAAGTATCAAGATTACTAAATAAAACAATTACATATAAATTATTTGAAAGCAGGCTTATCCTTGATTTCATCATCCTCACAAATCTTTAACCTTGACCACACTATTGTGATAAAATTAATTCAATTTACACGTGAACCAATGTAGTTACAAAATTTATTGATAATTACCCAAAGCTAAGCAAAGACACGACAATATAGCTGGTATCCAGGACGCCACCGACGCTGAAGAGTCGCGAAACGTTTCCATGACCTCGACATACAAAACCCCATAGGACTTGACCAAGCCGGCCACCCAAAACTGTACAAAAAATGCCCCGAATACGACAATCCAGCCGTACCCCCCGTCCAGGGGCAACTGATTTACATTCCTTGGCCTCTGCTTGTCCAACTTTTTCTTTTTATTTTTCTTGCCAGCGTTGCTCCTTTTGGCGTGTCTCAATTCCCGGGACTTTGCTATGAGCGGCCTGGCGGTCAAGCTGCTGATGGTCAACAGATTATCGTTGTCCTCATCCTCGATGGTTTCCGGTGGGCTCAAATGAGGCGGTACAATTGGCGTGGAAGTTGCGGTTGCCTGCACCACCAAGGAAGCCGGTCTTTTTGGTGAACTTAAGCCGCCGTTGGCTTCGTACACTGGTGCCGAATGAATGGAGAACAAGGATCCTAGTTGATTCGGTTGATTCATATTTTCGTCAATGGCGGCGGACCCGATCGCCTCTTCGGACGCTGTCGTCGAGTTCGGATCGCGCACCTCGACCGATCTACACGCGTCTTGGTAACTCCATTCACGTGGCAGCGACATCCTTGTAAACTTGCGTTTCCGGTGGAGGAACCGGGATACATTGGAATGATGTTTCTTTGGAACTTTGGATCTATCTCAGTACAATGTGGCACGTTTGACAGCTGCAACAATTAAAAACATATGTAGTACCGGAAGGAAGCAAGGTCACCTGAAAAATATTAAGTTCAATTAAGACTTTTGGAGAACACGCGATTGACTTGTTTGCCACCAAAATTGGCTCAGTGCAATACTGAAATGGAGAGCTCAATGATTTCCAATATTGAACTTCGTAAATAAATGTTATTTAATAGACGAATATTTGACGATACGTTCTATTAAAGTTGCGGTTCTTGAATTGTAATTTGGTTTATTTCAAACCGCAGTAATAAAGGCAAGTACAGAAAAACTGATTGAGATCCAAGGTCTGACTTGAGGCCAAGCTCTGTAAAAGTTTTTAATGTATAAAAATTACATACAAATGATCACACTTCATTTCTCAATATTCCAAGTAATTTATTTAATATAACAAATATATATTAACTGTGTATAATTAAATAAATTAACTTATTTAGCCAAATGAAAATTGAGTGAAGATCTTCCTTCGAAGTTCATCCAGCGAAATGAGTTACATTCAGTAAAATTTTGCAGATAACTGATGGTTACTATTATTTCAAACTTACATCAAACGCGTATCTATAATTACAAGTTATTACAAAGCGATTTTCAAATTGAAATTACGATTTCCGAGATAATCTACGAGATAGTTCCAATTTGCGTTCTCCAATCGTCGAGAGCAGGTTCTCGTCGGATCTAAAGTGTGAGTTTTATGGGAGATGCTTGAATGTCAAATGGTCTTACAAATTTTTTAAATGTCCTATGGTAACGATCACTAAATTCGCCGTCGTCCCCACCCCCTTTTTCTGGAAGAAACACGTATGACGAGCACGTTCGGTGAATCTTGCTGGTATCCTCGTGTGGCGATCATGAAATCAAGTATTGAAAATGATGACCTCAGGCGAGCAGTATTTAAATTGCGACCGAATATCGTCCCTCGTAAATGCAGACAGAGTTTCGACTCGACCGAAACGTACTGACAATGTGTAACCGAGGATCGTATACGCGCAGGCGTTGCGCGAATTTCCGAGCGGAAACTTTGCGGATCGATAGAGTGAAGCTTCGCGTCAAACGATTGCAAAGAATTGAAAAACATCCACTCGGACTGACCACGCAGGGTCTTCTTTAATTCTTCTCGAAGAACTCGTTAAAATTTCATTCAACGCCATTTCCGAAGGGTATAAACCATGGGACTAATTTGAAAGAAACACAACAACATTGTTGTTTTAATTAACAAAATTTCGTCATGCTTTACAAAAATGAGTGACGCAAATGATGTAATATGCAATTAAAGAAACCATACAAAAAAAAAAAGACAAAGGGACTTGAACAAATTGATTTGTGGAAAATTGCTTGTTTTGTTCGGGTAATCATTGAATCGATTACTAGGTAGATGAGAGTAGTTTCAGAATAGTTCCAAGGTTAATCGTTAATTAATATATTTTATTTGCATTTGAAGGCGTAACGCATATAAATAACATAAGGAATCAATGCAGGTTTATGTATTGAGTGAATTAGTAAGATATGATTATTAATTATTGAACTTTAAATTAATTCCAATAACATGAAATATAATTTGTTCATATTTGATAATTGAAAGTGCTTAATTGCTTACGCTTTATACAAGGATCTTAAATTCATACTTAAAAAATACATCTTTTAATGATATAAGTCCAAATGAATTAATTTTGTTATCGTGTAATCTTGTTTTAAAACTTTAAACGAGATTTTTATTATCATACAATGTCGGGGTAAATAATAAAATATTCATTAATGGGACATAGAGAAGCTCTTTACTTGAAAAATTAAATTAAAGTTCTTTTTTTAAACTAAAATACTTATATAACAAAATGTTTTGCATATTGTTTGTTAACAAATTTAATAATATTTTGAACTAATCAAAGATGTAAGAAAGTTAACTTATTATATATGTCAATAAATTATCAGAAAATTAAAAATATTTATTTTTTGTATACTCCAGTACAATTTTAATAAATAACTATAAATTATCGGTGTACATTCAACTGATTTCTGATGTGGGATAATAATTTACATGTATCAGAAATATATTTTATATTGTATAAAGTAAATTGCAAACAATTTTACATAATAGTTTATAAATATTTTTCATTAATGATGAATCAACTAAACTAAAATTACATCACATTTATTTTAAAATTCTATGATACGGTGGCAGTTTTTATTTGTTATATCTTTTATTCTCTTCTATTTTTAACAAAGACGAAAACAAATATATATACATACTTAAATATATATATATATTTTTACATGTTTATAATCTTGAGGTTTCCTGCGTGCAGGAGACATACATTTCAAATCTTGAAACAATAATTTGTGAATCAGACTTTAATTGTTGAATGATTACATATTAGTGTAAAAAACTAATATTTCTTAACAATTACATTTTATCTAATTATAATATATTAATACGTTCCAATAACATTAATTCAAACTAATTGCTACTTATAGCATTACTACGCAATTTCACTCATTCCATCACTTTCTGTAACCAAAGCACGTTCCAAGATAACTCTGCCCTCTTTATAGCGCTGCGTTTCATCTGTGGCAAATTCATACACCCATCCGAGTTTGGCATCACAGTTTTTGCAACTCACATCTCGTACCATGTGTCTTCCTGTTAACATTACTCTGTCCTGGACTTCACTGCAATACATAATTAATAGAAGTTTTTAAAACTCAATTTGTAGAAGTAAAAGATCCTTGAAGTGATGTTGTAAATATACAACTTTCTAGTAGTATATGAAATATATATATATATATATATATTACTTAATAGCTCATTCAGTTATTATGAAAGAATCCTTAGATACATTTTTATTTATTTTTATGGAAAATTTTAAATATTATTTCCTCCAAATACAAAACAATATTTAAATAAAAGAAAGCATAACATTATTATTGTTTTACAATTCTTACTTTGATAATATGACTTTTACATATAAACAAATAAATAAAACTTTACAGAATACATAAACAATGTTTTCTTTATATATTACTAAAATCAAAATATTACTTATAATTATTTTTTTGTATTATTTTTACAAAACATTTTGTGTTTTAAGACAAAGATATTAATGTGTCTAAATTTAAAATTTATATTAGAATGAAAATATGTGGACTATTAAGGTGAAACATTAGTCATTTATTATTAGAAGTGTGTATTTTTAATTATTTTCACAGAATAGTTTAATTATAAAAATTTCTTAATGATGAGTGGAAAAAAGCAATTTCTAAAAGTTGATGTATATGATAAAAATGCTTATTTTATAGCGATATAATTTTTGTCTTTTAAAAAAATGGTTCACCTTAATATACATTTATATAAACATTTCAATCATTATGGCATTTTTAATAGGTATAAATATGAATGTACAGAAGATATATATGAAAAAAAATATATATATATATATACATATATCACTTAATTTTGACATATGCGACTACCTTGATATTGAACCTATATATATATATATATATTTATATATCATATATATATATATATATATATACGTTCATTTGTTATCAGTCACTTAACATGTATATAATGATTAAAATAAGATTTTTTACCTGTAATTGAGGTTAACGACCTTATTAAACAGAAATGCTCTACCAGTAGCACCTGTAAAACGTGTACTAATCAGCTGAGTTCTGTTCGTCAGGTTCGCGTCACAGGCTGCACAAGAAAATAAACGTATTCCTCCTATATGTTCCAAGAAGACGACTCCCATTTTGATTTCTTTTCTAATCACCAATATTACAAACAAATGGATTAGCGATTTCTCATAACTTTATCGGCTTGCAAACAATGAATGTACAATACAAAGTGATGTTAACAATATAACACTGCAAAATTATTGGCGTCAAGAATGAGTCAACTGGGCAGTCGAAAATTTCTGTTGTAATCAACAGAACAACCAATCGAAACGGGGCTGACTTCAAATGGCTTTAGCCTTATCGGAGTTACGTTCAAAAGTATATCACATGAAAATTCGCGCCAATTATCACAGATTTTGAAATGCGATAATATTTCAGAATCAATAAATTATACATAACTATAATATTATATATAAAATAAAATAAAAAAATAATAAAGAATAAGTATGGAAAAGAATTTTTTTCATCAAGTTATATATCATTTATTGATTCTGAAATATTATCGCATTTCAAAATTCGTGATAATTGGCGCGAAATTCATGCGGTTTACTTCTGAACGTAACTTCGATAAGGCTAAAGTCATTTGAAGTCAGTCTATTCTGATTGGTCGTTTCGTTGACTACAAAAGAAATTTTCGGCTGACCAATCGACTCATTATTGATGTCTATTGTAACGTTATAGGTGATTTGCGATTAACGTCAACGTAACATAACAAAAGGTAAAGTTCTGGAACATAACCATTTATTATTATTCGGGTCGTGTTTTGCAATTGATCAAACCAATTTCACAGCCAATTCTATAACTTCAAAGATAGTGTCAGTTCCATTTACAAATCTTAGATGGCGCGACGTGGTTAAAATGACAGTGATAACAAGTGGAGCGAAAATGTGAGTTTTTTAAATTTATTTATTAATTTACAATAATCAATTAAATTGTTTTACATTAATTACAACATTAATTCTTAATTAATTATCATGAGAAATTATTTTGATTTAAATTTCTTGAAATATACAAATCTAACATGACATTTGTATGTTTATAGCAGGATTTCAAACAAAATCTGTCACGGTATTTGTTTTCTAAACATTGCTGATAGCAACCAAACCCGAGATTAGAAAATAACGCCTGCGCAACTCGCATATTCCTTAACTTTACTTGCAATCAATGTTGTATACTTATTCTGTGACCGTGTTACGTACTTTGACGTAATTTAGAAATTTTATAATGGAGTATGAACGTTGTGATATTTAATTAGATTTATTTACGATTCCGCACAGTCATATAAGTTATCAACGTACGTTTAGTCGGGAAATTGATTGTTAAAAAGCTTTGACATAATGGACAGCAACAAGGATGAGTCTGAAAGATGTATCGAATTGGCCGAACGATACATCTCGGAAAAGAAATACGACGAAGCAGAAAAATTCTTGCGCAAAGCCAAAAAACTTTACCCGAGCAGCCGAGTTGATGGTTAGTTTCGACCACGTCATTGTTATTCGAGCTTATTTATTATTTATTTAAACAATTGGGAGCAATCTTGATGACATTTCCTTTTTAGTAATTATTCTTTTCTGATTATACTCGTAACAATTCATGAAATATTGTAATTAGGAAAAATTGTATGAAATTAGTGACAGGTATTTAGTAACAATTATGACACAATGAATATTTGTCACTTTCAATTGTAGTTATTAAAACTTAGTCAAGATTACTCTTTTAATATAATATATATATTTACATATATACATGTATTGAAATATATGCATAATGTATTATATTAATTATAATATTATTGCTGATAAGTTAATATAATTTTTATAAATCAATTTGTGAATGAAATTACATTTGTTTAATTTTTAAAATTAAATTTAATTAAATTTAAATTTTTTACATGTAAAAGTACAAGAATAATTTTTTAAGTGATTCTAGATTCTTTTTATTATGTTATATTATTAGTTGTACTATTAGTTTCTTTATATTCAGTTTTGTGTATTATATTTAATAATAATAAGGAGATATGTATATAATGATAAATTGTCAAATTTCATAAGAAGAATTGAATATATATGTGTAACCTAGTTTTTACTTAATACTTGATGCATTAATGGTGTCCCTTTGAATAAATAAATCAAATATAACGTTTTTAAAATTGATACACTGCTAATATAATCAATCTATTTGAATTAATTATGTATATATTATACACTTATAATGTATAATTTGATTTCTTATATTTTACAGATATATTAGCAAAAGTTGCTACCCTTTCAAAGCAAAATCAAAAATCTGAACCAGAATCTGAAGTTAAACGACGACAAAATACGAATAAAGAAAATGTTCGTCCAACAATGTCAAATGACTATACAAAAGATCAGTTGGATGCTGTTAAAAGGTAAACATTTGATTTCTCCATAACAGAAAGTAATGGTTTTAAATTATCTTAAAAACTACAGCTGTTTCTTGTTACTTTAATTATGACATTTAATAAAATGTAAAATACAATAATTTCTTGCAGAAAGATTAATATAATACTTCACAATAAAATTTTTAATGTATTGATTTTTAATAAAATGAAGGTGTAAAGTGTAATAAAAGTTAAGTATATTATTTTGTTTTAAAAGTATATTTACTTTATTTCAGGGTTAAAAAGTGTAAAGATTATTATGAAATGTTAGGGGTGACAAAAGAAGCGACTGATAGTGATATCAAAAAAGCATATAAAAAATTAGCTTTACAGTTACATCCTGACAAAAATAAGGCACCAGGCGCTGCTGAAGCATTTAAAGGTACATAATTATTTGATTCTTCGAATTTTAAAATGTATATATATATATACATATATATAGCGGAAACGGTGCTTTTGGGGTCGGACATTTGAAAATCCGCCTTTATTTGCATGCAAAACATCCATCGTTGGTAGTTTTGAGGTCCGACCTCAAAACTGAAAACGTCGAATTTTGGAAAGATGGTACTTTTGAGGACTTTCGATCATGATACGTTACTGGGCCCACAATTGTAAGTTTAGTTAGATTTTAAAAAATTTATGGCGGGGTGGCGTAGCCACCCCGCTAAGATTTTTGGATTGGCCAATTTTGAATTTCCCACGTAAATTCAAAATTTATTTGAATTACATTAAACTTA
>JABFPN010000078.1:0-80296 GCA_022817305.1 Leptoteleia sp. ZL-2020 | reverse complement strand
CTTAAGAAATTGCAGTAAAAATTATTAGAAAGTATAATGCAGTATAATAAATTTTAATATTAAAATAATTTACAAGAATGTTAGATAATTTTTAAACATTTGGAGATACTTATAAACAATTAATATATATTTTCAATTGAGATATTAAATGTACAAATTATGTTATAAATATTTAAGAAATATTTAAAGTTAATTTTATATATCGATGTAAAATTGAAAATAAACACAATGTATGTCAAGGTAAAATATTTGTTGGGTATTATCTGCTGTTAAGGTACAAATTCAATCAATTTCACTTTAATACTGCAAGATAAAAAATATAGGCATGGTGCTGATCCTGAACCTGGATGTACAGAATTATTTAACTTGGTGGAAAAGATAAATTTTGTTATTAGATAATGAGGCATATGTGCAAGTAAATGAAAGGAGGTGGGGTGAAATGTGTTAGAAAAACGTAACAAGAAGGCAGGTGTGAAACGGCTCGCGCAGTCTTAGCTTTGTTTTAATTTATAAATAACCATTTGTTATTGTTAACGCAGTGAAAGGTCTCAATTCAACTCTTATCCCATAAGAAAAGAAATTCTAACAATATAAAGAGAGGTCTTATTTTTACATTCTTACAATTCCTTTAACAAGTGACAATTGACATCGAATCCTATTATCTTATTGTAATAATAACAGCGTAAACAATCTCTTATTTATACCTTTATACACAACTTCGAGAAGTACCACTTCTTTTATATACTACGGGCAATTTAATTATACAGTTTAAAATAATTATTACATAAGTTACGAGGTTGGAATTAAGACAAAAGATTTTACGGTATATAAGTTGAGGCTTTGAAATGTCTCAATGATTCGATAATAAAAATTTATAAAAAAAACCCTTATAAATGGACATAAAGAGAACAATACTTGGTTCACAGGTAAGATTGAATGGTTTCTGCGATAACAACAAAGAATATTTAAAAAAGAGAAAAGAAAGATATGATTAAAATGTTCGATTATCTTTTAGATAAAAATAGGGGGCTCCTTATGCATATTCATTTTCCTCGTTTCGTTCATTATTTGTGCGATCTAACGAATTTGAACTAACGGTTTGCTTATCCATTATTTTCATACGCTTTTGGCGCCAGTTTCGTCAGTGTTAGTGGAAATCCTACTGGCAAGTGGAGATACGTATTCCCAGCCGTCATCTTTGGTCTTCTTAAATAGCTGAAAGTTTCAGTTTAGTATTGTTAAATGTGTCCTATGATTTTCGTCTCTCTTAATATGATCAGTTATTAAGAAATACATTTTCTTTTACCTTCGTTTGCCAGGCTAAGTTGTTTTCTTTACGTAATTGCGCTTCGTCGCGTTGTTTCTGTTCAATGGCATATTTGGCGGCTGTCGCTTTGTCCATGTCATTCATTCTTAATCCTACCGTAACATCCCTCCAAACCTTACGCGACTCACAATCTTCCTGCTCACTCAGAGGTTTAACCAGCTTCTTCTGCGTGCCCAACTTTTTAACATCCGCAAAAGGTTCTGTCTTTTGCTGTAATTATGATGAATCATGTTTATATTATACTTAATTCGTACCGATTAAAATGATTCTTCTTTATTATTTTCCCCATAATAAGTAGGAATCGAACCCTGGAAACAATTTATGAACATACTTATAATAATACATAAAACATACGTTATAATGAAGAATTGTTTTTCATATTTCAACATAATTATGTTCATAAATTGTTTTCTGAGATTCGTTTGCAATTTATTATGGGAAAATTATCTTATTAAATAGAACAATTATATTTTAATACGGTAAATGTATTCAAGCATTATAGTTAGGATTAAAAAATGTAATTTATAATGGCTTTTCATGAATTACAGTCGTGGCAAGTAATTTTTAATAGACTTTTGACAGTTATAATTAATGAAGATAACTTGACATTTTCTTTGAATTACAATTTCTGTCCATTTGGCCTCCATTGCTCCGCTCCATTCTCCATTGATCTCTAAGAACGGTTTCTTGTCCTTGGGCCCAGAGACGTGGCAAGTGATACGATTTCGTTTGCCTCCGTAAAACGGTTTTGTCAAAAAGTCAACGGTTGCGTGATAACCTGTTTGGGCACAGGTGATGGTAGTGGTGCCACCAAGCTCGATCCAAGGAACTGTCAGAATCGACCTACCGTAACCGTTTGGAAACGTTAAAACGTACTCTTCATCATGTTCCAGAACGTTGACCCACCCCTTTCCAATATTATGCACTCCGATACTTAAACCCAAAAATTTACTCTTCGTCCACACGTGTGCGCCAAAACTAATTCTTTTATCATAATGTTCTGCGTAAAATCCACTCACTGTAAAATAAACATCAAATGAGTAAGTATAAAAGCGACAGAATACGATTTAAATTTAAATTTAATTTCATTTAAATATTTAAATTGATCATGCAATATGCGGTGTCCTATATTTCTGTAAGTTAACATAATAATCGATAAATTAATTGCATAATGGAACGTAGAAACCCCCCTCTCCCTCTTTCCAATGTTGTGACACATGAATCATGGTTGTTTTTTCGCACTGATTTCAAAAGAACAATTTGGATTTTCTCTTTGAGAAAAGGGGAAAACCAAATAATTTCGAGAGTAACTAAATGCTTCGGTTAAATAAAATATTATCTTATTTAAATTAATTGCATCGACCTTGGTAAGGATCAGTAATAATTTTATGATTATCACGACAATTAACTATACAGACCTGGTTACTTTTACTGATTTCTTTCCCTCCGTGTAATAAACACGTTGTTTTTAAACTGATTTGCATTTTAATACGCAAGGCAAGATTTGAAAACACTTTTATGAATATTGTTTTAACTCGTGTGCAATAACATTTTTTGCAAAACAATCGATAGTTAAAAGTACGACGAATAAGTGCGATGCGCGGTCAATAAAGTAATTTTGCTATTGCATCAATATAATTAGCATGATGAAAAGTTTGTAAATTGAAATTTCCAGAGTCATTGATTATGAGTCCATTTGAGTTTATTTTCGTTTAAAATTCTTCAGAAATCGATAAAGGCAATGAGGCAAGACTTGTCCGTTTGATAGCAAGTATTTGAGCCGTTGAAAAATGTGTAAAGTCACGAGTGTCCGTTTACCTGGTGGATGATGAGAAACTTGTTCCGCCACGAAAACAAGTTGATTCGATTTACACCAGGGAACGGGCCCATCTTTGACCACTTTGGCTTTCGACGAATTAACTGCAGACTCGACATTGTCGAGGTCCCAATGGCACCGGAAAACTTCGCCCAGGATTGGGTTGTATGGCTTTTTTGCAACTGCCGATTTACGGCCTGCATGAAAGCTACACAAATACCAACGAACAACCTGGACCATTCGTTCTTTTGGCGTTGGCATGTCGGCTATGCTGTACAAAATGCATAACGTGTTATTTTAATAAGCAGCGTCAATGTCTTCTTTTCTCTATACATAGAAAAGTTCATTTAGTTTTGCTGAATATTAGACGAAAGTATATAAAAAGTACATTCTAGTCGTTGAAATAAAATATTTTATTATTTTTGTTATTTTATCATATTAATGGTAGTATAATTGTTAGCTTCTTAAAGATACATCCAAATTAGCATAAAAAGAATAATATTACCTTACTTAATTTTTCCAATTAATATTACAATCTTCTAAGTGTATTAGTGAAAGTTTTTACATATTTTTTAATTAATATTTTGAGCAACAAATGTTGATATTATTTGATCTTTATTAAGTGATAATATTATCAGTATACAGTTTTTCTAATTATGCTTAATAAAAATGTTAACAAGATGTTATTTAAAAAGAAACTGTATTCTAAAGGATGCACTTTCTAAGCATAATCAATTATCGTTATCTCAATCGAATATTATATGTGTCAAATAACATTTTAGAAACATATCTGTTTGCGTTTAATATCATATTTCAATATGTATTTATGTATTACGATTAAGACAGTAAATATACATATAAAAAGGGACATTTCAGCAGCCATTTGACACATATAGGATTTGATAACGGCATTAAGGAAACTATTTGAAAAATGGTTTAATTTTATACAACGGCAATATAAAGATGAATATTCATGTAATTTTAAAGAACATTGTGTGTGAAGCTGCAATGCACTTTGACAGTGCAAGTGAATAAATTACATTTTTCACGTTTTTTTTTTCCTTTTAGAGTAATTCGAAACATTTTCAAGAAATATATTATTTGACTTCACATTATATACTGAAAATAACAAGGCATTTAAAAGATTTCTCAGTTACGTAAATTTTATTATTATCAGACTGCGCATTGAAAGAAATTATTGGTGAAATTATAACTGTACAATTCATTTATTATACGTAATTCATATATTTTTGCAGCAATTTTTTATTAAGAGAAAAATGCTTAGTAAAAATAAGTTTATTTTATCATTAATTAAAATAAAACACATTTGCTCTGATCAAAGTCACTGCATTATATGCTTTATTATTAACATTATTATCAAATAATAATGATAATAATGATCATTTTTATATTATGTAATTTTTTCTAAATGTTGTATAATATATTCTTTAGTTTATTATAAAGTAAAGTAAAATTTAAAATTAATTTTCCTGTATATATAAAGTAATTTATTTAATGGTTTATATACGTTTAAAAAACTTTGCTTTTAAAAACAGTAGTATTTACATAAACATGTATTAAAACAGTTTTTAACAAAAGTAAACACAAGTATAAACAAAATATTTATTTTGTTATACCGAATACATGATATATCCGATTATTCTAAATAAGTGAAATGGTAATTGTTTTGTTGACATTGTAAACAAAGAGGTTAACGCATGCATGACATTTGATTTATTAATTTAATAAGTACTAGTTAAATCATTATCAGCAGAAATAAAACAATATTTAAGTAAAGAAGCTAAAATAATTGAGGTAAATATAATAAGGTATATTTACATAATATTATCACTTTACTTATATATTTTTCGTTTAACAAACGACTCGGTAACAGCTGACCGACATCAGTTTTCAATGTATTTACAAATAGACGTATTCTTTATAGTAAATAGAAAATCTGGTTAGCATTATCTCTAATAAGTTATGAAATTATATTCCTCTTGATATCAAAACTTTAATTCACTGTACATCAACTGAATAACCTTACTTTTAATAATATTATTAATTTTAATAGAAAATTTCTAATTACACTGTTTTTTTTTTCACATAAATTCAGTTTGTTATGAGTGTAACTGATTGATCCGATAAATGTTTAATGCTGAATTTTAACGGTGTGTATTATTAAAAAGTTTTTGGTTTGCAAAAATTAAAATATCCTAAAATATTGTTTTACAAATTTTGCCTTCGTGCCATTAATAATTCAGAAAGTAATTAGCACTGTGTGTTACAACAGCGTGTCCTCCTTTGCTCACCTCACAAATTGGTCAGGATGTGCAAAGTAATCCGCATACATCTCCAGTAGCGACCTTCGTTCCAAAATGAAGGTTGGCAGGGCCACTTTTGTCAAGTCCATGCCAATTTTGACTTGACTCAAAAAGTGACTTATCACCGATCCATGACTCTCCATAGAGTCCACTGAAATAAAAGCGAAAAGGGCATTATTAATAAAGGTGCGATAAAAAAGCTACGACAAAAATGAATATTTAGCAAAATCAACACTCACTCTCGGGCTCGCTTTCGTCCTCGTAAAGGGCTGAAACAAACAAAGAACAAGTGCAATTGAATTAACTTGAAACTATGGGTAAAAATGAGAATGATCTTTTTGCATCCCCCCAATGATTTGCACGTCTAAGACCTCGGTGGAATATAAAAGTGTGAAAACTTCACTCACGTTCGGCATTCATGTTTAACATCTTTTTGTTTTGGAATCAAACGACAAAGTGTATCCATTCCTAAGAGGCCACGAAATTGAACGAAAAAGTTGCCAGCGGTAATAAACAATCATAGAGTCAAGCGATAAATAAGGACACCGAGGACGGCAGAGGAAGCGTGCCCATGGTCGTTCGAAAGCTAAAGATCCGCATAACCACGCGGTCAACTTCTATTCGTAAATCAATATTAATTTGGCGATCAACTTTAATGGAATATATAAAATGATCGTGTGCATCGTTCGTCGCTGGATTATGACTGAAAGGCGACGTGTATAGAACATTAGATCAATAGGAGGAACCATCGGTAAGGACGGACGTACGGCGAGAGGCATTGCCGATAAATAATTTATTGCGGGGGTGCATTTTATTACTTTTATGTATTTATACTTTTCTCGCTCTTATGTCACTTTCGTTGCGTTTGCAACAAACATTTCAAGCCTTTTTAACAGGTACCGTTTACATCCTTATGAATATTTATTAATCATTGTTGTAATATTTAAGATAAAAATCAATATTTAAGTTTACTTTTCAAAGAATATATTTTTTATTAATAAAAATTGTTTTTTTTTTTTAATAAAAAGCTAAGATTTATAAGTGGAAAGTGTTAAATGAAAAAATTTAGCATAAATGTAATATCATTTGATTTTATTAATAATAACAATTTAAGTATTCTCTGTTTATATGTATGAATAAAAGAGTTTCAAGTATAATGTTCGCGTAAAAAGAATAATGCCTGTCTAAAATATAATGGTGTTTTGCGAATCTAATTTCTAAGTAACGATTATATATTTATGATTTTAATACTTCATAAGATTTAATAAATATAAATTTTATAACGGCTTATTAATAAGTAAATTAAAATATAATCTGTAAATATAACTGACCTTTATTTTAGTATTTCAAAATTAAAAGTTGTTAATATAATCCATTAAAGTCATCTTATGTTTTCTGCACATTTTACAATCAACTATAAACTTAGTTACTTAAAAACTTTTTAATGTTTTTAAGTTTAAATTTACTTTAAAAAAACTTTAATGTTTCTTTTAAAACAGATACCACTTTGAAATACAAATTTTACATTTAAACAGACACCTTTTTTTTAAATACAAAAAGAAGAGTAATTGTTATTTAAGGACAAGGACCCTATTCACGATTTTGTGCAAAGCGCCGGCGAGTTTGTTCGTGTGAAAGTGTGGCAGCGCTGCCTTTTGTTATACACATTTGTTATACACACTTGATTCTCAATTGTGTATAACAAAAGACAGCATTGCCGTACATTCACACGAGCGAGTTTGCTGACGAATTGATTCACGTGAATAAGGTCCAAAACATGTACCTGAAACACAGTTAAAGACAGTAACATTAACTATTCTTTTTCACAAAGAATTTTAGTCACTGAATTATATCACTGTTAGTTTTTTTTTCTTTTTTTTTAATAAATAAAGTGTGATATTTTTTTAACAAAATTTTATTATTACTTAAACAACTTGTCGTAAAAAAATTATATATACATATAGTTCTATTTACAGGAAACTTTTCCTCTTTCTTAATTCGCTTCGTGTATATATATTAACTTCGTGACAATAAATTTCAAACTTCAGCTTAAAGTGTTTAAATGTATTTTTAGAACAAATATCCTGAAACCTACAATTAAACTAACAATGCCAGCAATTATAATTCTACATATAAATCTTTTCAAGAAACATTTAATTTATTTAAATTTCTAATACATTTTAAAGCAATAAAAAAAAGTGACAATTATAATTTATAACTCAAAGTATGTATGTAATAATAATTGCAAAATGTAAAAAGAAAGGTTAAAAAGAGTCTGAATTTCAGAATCACTGACATTTTAGTTTATTGTCGAGGTATAATAATTAATTCCTGTAAATACACGACGCGGGAATTTATCAATTAAATATAATAAAATGAAAGTAAACAAAAAAGTTTATCCTTGTAGCTTGAACATAAAAATACAGATTTCGTAAAGTTATTGACTAATAATTTATTAATTTAAAAATATATTTTATAAAATTTCAATGTAAAATTTACTTGATTTTTCTGCCATGTTAACGACACGAAATAGATCCTGAGCGTTGAATAAATTTACAATTATTTATTATAACGAGAATTGTCCAAGTATATAGATTAAGTGGACTTAAAATTAATGAACAACTCACCATCATAGTCAACAGAACCGTCATCTTTGATTGGCGGAGGAGGAGGTGTTTTACGATTATCATTCATGCCAGTCTCTGCTGGAACTGGCAAGCGATCGTTTGTTTCCCTTTCATCTCTCCGCTCACTAAAAATTGTTCAATTTTATGTAAATATATCATCTAACGATCAAGTACGATCGATATTAAAGTCAATGACAGTTACGTGAATTAATAAAATGCGATAAATTTTTACTTTTCTAACCTCGACAAATGAAAAATAAAACTTAACATGTCTCTTGAACACGTCAACCAAAAATAAACTATGAATGACTATTTAAAGCTTAATAATTGACTACACAGAATAACAAGAAAAAAAATTAAATTAAACTCACCTGACACCTATAATTACCGCGATAAAAATGTCAAATTAATTGTTTACAATTCATCAATATTTTACTTTAAATTAACGAGATACAAAGTTAAATTAATATTAAAGTGTTGCGTAAGAAACGAATGTAAAGAAGAAGTTATACTAACAGTACAGAATGATACTGAGATGCTGATTCCGAAGACATTTCTTCTGTTGCATCGTAAAAGTAATCATCTTCATCAGAAGAGTATGAAAACTCTGGCACTGCACGATTTCTGTCTGCAATTAAAAAATCAAAAGGTGCCATTAAACTATATTGTCGATTTATTCCATTTTTAAATTAAAAACCTTACATACTTAGATGTTAAACTGTATTTTAAGTACGTAAAGATATAATTGTTACAAAATGATTATAAAAAGTGTATAAAACATAAAGGAATGTTGTATACCATTCGCTAAAGTAGGTATTCTTGGTTCTATGCACTCGGAACCAAGCTCAATCCCAGTTTGTACAGCTGATTCGGTTTCTTGCTCAGCAACTTAAATGAAATGTTAAAGAATATAAATATAAAAATTAAACAAATGGACACAAACATAAAATTATTACAGTTCAAACAATTTGTATTTGTTCAAAAAGTTATTAAATGATTATTAAATTAATCAGCTTACTATATTAGTAATTTTAAAATCATTATGCCAATTAAATAACGAAACCAATAATAAACATAAATCAATAACTTGTATTATGTAAAGGAGATAATGTCATGGCAAATTTATTTCAAAACAAGCGAGAAATATATCACATTAAGTATCTATATATATAATAAAATAATATGAAAAATTTGTTTAATTTAACACATCAATTATTACAGTTATGATTGTCTTAATAATAATACTATCTTTGCATTTAATTATCCACTTGCACTATTAACGTCTTTAAGTGAAAATTAAAATGTATTAATTGGCTTATCTTTAATTGCAGATTGAGCGTAAAGGCCGGGTCAAGTGCCAACAATATAAATTTCCAATTTAGTGCTAAATCGCGGGCTACGTGCCTAAGACTGTTCGGTAAAAGGTTTAAAATTGAATGAAAAAAAAATTAAAAATTAAACAATTAGGCGGAAGAATGAACATTGGTAAAGTGCCACCTATTATTTTGAATTAATTTCTGTTTCTCAAAAAACTTGATTTTGGAATTTTGCCCGATTTACACAATTAGTCTACAATCGTTTAAATTCCGACAAAAGAACTAATTAAATTATAAATAAATACTTACAAGTTTTAACTTGCAGGTCAAATTACATAATTATTTATATTAACAGTTTTTATTAATATACTGCATCTCAAGAAAAACTATTTATAGAATAAATTTACCATCACAGGTATTTCAGTTTTAACAAGCAATTTTTTTATTTAATACTTTTTGTATCTAATTTTGTTAATATTTTTAAGTAACTTATAAACAAAAAAATGTAGTCATTTCTATTTTATACGTTTATAAACATTGTTAACTTCCAAAAAGTACAATTACGTGTGAAAAGGTGTTAGAAAAAATTTACCATCTTTTAGAGGTGGCGTTATGTGTATAGTTTCAGTTGGTCCCCTGTAAATTCCATTGACCGGTATCGCGGTATTCTGAAGAATCAAAGAAAATAAACAAAATGTCAGCAACGAACACTTGCATTCATAAAAAGAGAATATGTTTTTATTTTTATTTTTAACAAATGTATACCTTGGCAATTTGGAGCTGAACAATAGTATGTTTCACAGAATTTAGCATCGCGTGGGCTTGTTTTAAAATATTGTCGTACATCCGTTGAGACTCTTCGTCGCTTTCTTCGCTGTTGTTTTGCTTTTGTTCAATTAACTTTATCTGATCAATCAGTAATTGCAAGTAAACGTCCGCTTCGGCGACTTTGCGATCAAAATCTTGCTTCGGGGGCGATTTACTTGGATCCCATCTCTGCGATTAAAAACATTGATCTAATTGTAAATTGCTTTCTCGTATAAAATTTGTTATCAAATCATTGTTAAGTTAAACTCAAAATTCAATGTTTTTGTTTATTAGATTAGGTATTTATTATGTTTTTACGCCAGCGTGAAATCACACTTTAAGCATGTCAGTGCATCGAAGCAATTTGTTATAGAGTTATTTTGTAAAAGTAACGCATTGCGAGGTGCATTTTTCATCGAAAAATAATTTCCCGTGTAATTGTAAAGCTGGTTACAATAGATAAACGCATTGGGGTATGACTTGCGTTCTCTAATAGAAATCAAATGAATGTACGCGCACGTCATTCGTGGATGCGTGTGTGTTTATTGTGCCCCGGCCTTAAAGCGCCACGACTATTTTTGTCACCTTATTTATACAATCCGACGGGACCGATTGGGAACAGATGATTTTGTGTAGGATTGTGATTGTTTACGTTGATTTATGCTTCACGACACATAACATCTAATTATGTCAATTTTTGTTGTTCAATTGCAATTTAATTATAAAGTATGGATAATTATAATTTTACTGCATATATATTTTGTAACTTATGTTTATAATTTAGATTTGGATAAATACTTTTTTGTAACGCGCCTTTTTTAGTATCGAAAGTAGTCAGTTTTATACCAGGGATATAATAGCTATTTATGTGCCAAAGAAGGTTTAAATGGAAATCCATATTCTTGTGTAAAATTTAAAAGATGAGTCGTAGGGAGATTTATAATCACATAGGATGTTTCTTTTCGGCACGAAGGAGCATAAAACGCCGTTTTTTTTAGGGAGAAGAATAGCATTTTAAGCTTCGAGTGACGAAATAAAATAGTATATTATTTAACGAGGAAAATAGTGGTTTTAAGTTGGTAACCCAAACCAAATACGAAGGGCTACCAACCTTAAGTCACCTTTTCAAGTTGAGTACGATATTTTATTTACCACTAAAGTAATACATGTTGGTAACCCACAGGGCTACCAATTCCTTTTATTTTTAAAGCGAATAAAATAGTAATTATTATTTCCCTATCAGCGTGGAACTATGAATTTAAATGTTAAAATATTAAAATAAAAGCTCAATGAAGGGGTTCTTTCAGTGTACTTGTTACAAAATGTATCATATAGAGAAAAAAATGTGTATTATTAGGTACAACTTCTTTCTTCGCGTTTGTATCAAGTAGTATATGAACGCAGTGATTATATTACTTATGTCAAATGTTCTGTAGAAAACGTTTGTAAATTGTCACATCGAAGGTCGTAATGGATGATTATTTGTTGTTACAAAATTTCATTTATTTTATTATTTCAGTAAGCATGTAATGATAACATTTCTTTCACATGTTTGTAAAAGATATGTGCCTCCATAATTAATTCAGTTAAAACTCGCGACGGAGTACGCATGGGTGTAACAAATTTAGTTGATAAGTAGTACTGATAACAGTACAGTATGTGAAAACAAAAATCAGTTTAAATCCTCTTAAAATTTGTACATTAAAATTCAAAATGCCTAAGAAATATATAATATTTTTATTTCTTATATTAATGGCACGATTATAAATAATGAAGTCAGTATTTCTTTCATCATTTATCATAAGATTGTTCATAAATTGTCTTTTGGGGTTTGAATCCAAGTTTTTATGGGAATATTAACTGCTTTATTTTTCTGCGCGTAGTACCTAATTATAAATGACAGCTTTCTGTCTGAAAGTTTCATGCAATGTTGAAAAGTAACTATAAAATTCAAATAAGGTAAACTATGTTTGTGTGATATTCGATTAATGCCATTGCTTTTCTAGTCAGTTCAATTCAATTCATTATGATTCGTTATGCAGTAAGTAGATATCGGATTACGTAAAATTCAAATAGAATTTTTAATGTTGCGTGTAAAGTCGGAATACCATGCGCGATTAATTTTCGAGTGTAATAATCGAGCTACATATTCTTATATTTCTACAGGGAGAGAAAGGATTAATGAAAATTATTGACATTGTTAACAACAGTGGATATATGCTCGACAAATTTCAACAAATACTATATTAAGTTAGAAAAAAGTACCAATATGTTAAGAACTATTTGTTTACTTTCGCACAATATATGTTGACAAATTGATACTTTTTGTTATTTTAAGGTAGTCATTTTTCAATTCTTAGCATACGTCCACTTTACTAACAATTTTAGTCATTTTAAGTTAACCTTTTTTCATAAATAATTGATTATCTTGACGCGGTGACTCATACCATATGAGAATGTCTTCTGATGGTATCTTCCAAAGCTCGAACCCATCTCTCGCGCTCCTCGCCATTACGGGTTTGAAAATGAAAAGTTTTGGGATCGTCTTTCATAGATGATGTGGTTATCGTAAAGGTACTGTCATCTTCATCGTCGATTCCAATGATCGCGCCCCTTAAACGTACGCAGCCGCGCCTGGCGCCGCGCATCATCTTCTCTTTGCTCTGCAATAACATACATAAATTACGCTTAACTTCAGTATTATAATGCGTTAATTGCGGTAACCTGTAATAGACAAATGAACACGAATTTAATCAAAGAAAGTAATGACGATAATGAGGATAATGTATTCTCAAATGTTTTCGATCTTTGACAGAGCTACGTAACAGAATGCTTCTACATATGCAAAATATGTACTGTGTCAAATGTCAAACTCGGCACTTCTGGTACATGTATTTATGTCAATGTTACACGAATAATACAAATTTAATGTATGTGGTCAATTTATTTGGTTGAATGGCCAGTCGTATTAACTGGACACATTTATATAGCAGTAAATAATAAATCCTTATAAAATGGCGAAAATTTTTCTCGTTTGCCAGTAAAATTAAACATTCTGCAAAATAGATAGTTGGTTATTGAAACGCATAGTTGGTTATTCTTTTTTAAATTACAAAAATTGGGATAAATTTATAGATAGAAAAGCAAAAGAAAAAAAGAAGTCGGATGGTAATTTGGAATTTTAATTTTGAGTATAAAAAATGTAATGCTGGCGGAAACAAAATTGTATGAATTAAAATCCATGCATTGTTTGTTTTCTAGCAAACCATTTTAATCGATGTGCGAACTGTTGACAAGAAAACAATAATAATTTTGGAAAACATGTTTTCTTTTTTAAGCACGAATATTGAAACAAGAAAAGGTTATCCGCGAAAGTGAATTAGTAATAAGTGAATTTTCAATTCGTGCAAGTTCAATGAAAACGTCGTCGAGTATGATTCGTAGTCCACTTTTGACCAAGACTCCGTAAGTGGTACTAACCACTATCAATGGTAGATCTTAATTTTTTTTTCTTTTTCTTTTTTTTATCTGCCTTTAATTTGTTTTATTATTGGTGACCAAATTGTGCCCTTGTGAAGTTATAATCAAAATGGGATTATCCGAAACGATACATTATTATTGGACGGAGCAGGCCGGTAAGTATATTTTACATAATCAAATCTTACCAATAATACCTCGTGTAAGTTATTTATTTATTAACAAGATATATCCCTGTCGTTATTAAACATAAAGTAAAATTACCTATCTTTAGAATCGAATATACTTAGCATCCCATGAAATAAAAAAAAACATTAATTTTATATATCTAGGAACGATAGAATAATGAAGACAGTCATTAAATTTTAGTCCTTTGATTTACTTATCGTGTTAGAAAATATCACCTATTCCCTTGATCTTGATTCATTTGTAATATAAATATTGTTTGCAATTTTCCTCAAAAAGCTTTTTCTGGTTTCCTTGTATTTTGATAAGACCAAAATAAAATAAAAGTATTCATCCTTTATTTCAATGTCCAGTTAGTTGGCTTAAATTAATGACATTTGTGTGGTAATAAATTAATGACATTTTAGATCCTCGTACAAACAATTGGTTAATGGTTGGGTCATCAATTCCAATTTCCATTATTATGTTCAGTTACTTATATTTTGTGCTAAAATGTGGACCAAAGTTCATGGAAAACCGACGGCCTTACGATTTAAAAGGTTTCATCCAATGGTATAATATTTTCCAAATAATTTCCAATAGCTGGATAGTATATTCCTTAATCGAAGCAGGATGGTTCACGACAATATCTATTGGATGCGAACCTGTAAATTATTCATGGGATCCAGTACCTGTCAAGGTATGTAACATCAGAAATGTTCATTGAACTTGATTAGCATTCTTTTTAATGGAGTCATTTTTGTAAAATTACAGCTAACGCATATAATGTATTGGACTTATATGCTGAAAGTGATTGATCTGGTGGAAACTGGGATTTTCATACTCAGGAAGAAAATGCGACAAGTATCATTATTGCATTTATACCACCATATATCTACAGTTTTACTTGCTTGGATATATACTAAGTTCTTTGCTGGAGGAATGGTGACATTTTCCATTTTAATAAACAGCTTTGTGCATGTCATTATGTATACATATTATTATTGCAGTAGTCACAGTTCACCAACTGTGCGAGCAATTGCTAAACCTATCAAACGTTATATTACTATAATTCAGATGGTGAGTGATTCGTTGATATCTGATAACTTAGTGTGCTTATTTTATTTTCATAGCCGAAAGCCAATCATAACTCAGTATTAAATTGGTTAAAAGTTTTTGAAATTTTTGTTGTAACTGATGAGATATAAATATTCTTTATGATATATTTTAATGTCATGTACGGATGCAACTTAGAAAGTTACTTTCCTATTCCTTGGAGTTGACATTTCTTTCTGATTTCTGTACGCGTTTTCATAACATCTTCAAAAGTTGTAAATTAATTTGTATAACACTAGAACGACCAAAGCAGTCATTTTGACTGCTGACCTCTCCTTCTAACGCACGGTACTGTAATTCGGTTTGTCCTTGTTTAGAAATTGTCTGGTCGTTCTAGTGATAATAATGGTCTATTTTTTATATAATGTTTGTAAGCAAACTGATGCCAAATTTTTTTAATTATAACTATTTATTACAATAGTTATATACAAAATGTATTTATATAAAATATTTAGAGAATTATTGCAACCAAACATTTTTTAAATTGAAGCACATTTCTATGAATATTTATGTTATTAGTTACATTCTTCAATTTGCAATCATATTAAATGTTTTCTCATGGCTTGTGCAAAGTTTGAAACATTTTTCTATTAGATTGTTAAATAAAATACGTTAACAGTGTTTTCAACTATTAATTTTAATAGTTGAATTGAACTTCAATAGTAGCATTATGATTTTATAAAAATGCCCCATCTCTAAAATCTGTTTTTCATTTTCAGGTGCAATTCGTAATCTTACTTGCACACACAAGTCAATTTTTATGTCCGTACTGTAACATTCCAGACATCCCAGCACTTATATTTTGCATCAATGTATTAATCAACTTTTACCTGTTTTATGATTTCTATCAAAAGAATTACAAAAATAAAGGAAAGGCACAATAAATATATTTTTCACACATTTGATTTGCTAAAAATGTTCTTTTAATTTTGTACCATGCCACTGTGTTAGTTTACATTTCTATATTAATAAATCTTGATAATATAATATTATAATGCAACAATTTACTCAAGTTCAATTATTTCAATATTCAAATCTATAGAATTTTAAGTTAAAAATATAGAAATAAAATCAACATACTGATAATATTTAGAGTTTAAATATGGTTTTTTTTATATTTATTTAATTTACAAAATTATTTATATTTAAAGTAATTATATATTAATTCATAAACATTGGATTAATATTCGATGGTGAAATTAAGCTAATCAAAAACAACCAATATATACATAAAATTAAATGAACAAAATTTGTTTACTTATTATTATACTAAATCTTATTATATTATACTAAAATCTTAAATGAGGATTATACACAATTTTTTTACATTATTTAATATTAAAAGTAAAATAATAAAGTTATACTGTAATTATAAAAGAAGTATATATTATAAAACAAGAGGAATCTAATTGAAATTGTATGATGTAGCAAATATGCAATGTAAGAACTAAAAGTACAGTCAGAGAAAAGATTCTGTATTGTCATAATAGCAGAGTTACAGTACTGATAATACTAATAAAAGATTGTGAATCTGATGTGCAAGAAAATAGTAGCTTTAAAGCATAAAACAAAATTTTCAAACTCATACATTATGTAGTAAATTATATTATATTATTAATTATTAAAGGTATATGATAAAAAATTACAATTTTATATTCACATTTTTCTTAGAATTATTGTCATTGTTACTATTGACACAATCTACACTTGCACTTTCAAGAATTTTTTCTAGTTCAAAAGTCCACATTCAATATCTGTAATGTCAATCATTGAATACTAACATTTTATTTGTTTAATTTAAAATTAAAATTTTCATTTCATAGATTATAGAATTTTTGAACTGCTTAATTCTATCAATTTATTTTTATAACCACAATTATTATTTTAGATATTACAGGACTATAAATCTATATATATAATTATTAAAAGGAAAGAAAGAAAAGAATAGTATGGAAATGTATGACATGAAAACATTTTTAATTTTAATGTATTGCGAGAAATTAATTTTATTTTTAAGCACATAATTTACTGCTTAATTGACAGATTTACTATGACTTTATTTAACACGTACACATTATATTTGATTAAATTCAGTGTTCATTTATTTACAGTTTACTTTGATTATAAATATAGAAACTTTTTTTATACTTAATGAAAAGTCAATAATTCTTGTTCATAAGTAAACAAAAATTATTTATAAATTATTATTTAATGAATAGATAAGTTTTTTTTTAAACTGATGCCGAATTCAAAATGCTGAAAGGCTACGATTAAAACAGTTTACTGATGTACGAAAGTTTGACATCAATGCTGTAAAATAATTTATTTACAAATGCAAATATTTATCCTACCGTATAATAAGATAAAAGGCCTGCATTGTCGTCCAAAACGAACCATCTATATTGCCAGCCATTAACAACATTAGTCCATTTACTTAACGAACCTTCCATTGTAGACATAATATTTATAACATTTGAAAACGTACAACTTTATTCAGAACTGATGAGTATATGCTTATTACACATTATTATTGCGACTATAAGACGTGATTAGTATCAAATTAAATAACTTCATGTGTAACCACTGGCTTGGGAACACCACAGCGACTACTAGTGATTATTCTCTGAAACTTCTGTCACGAGACCATATCTGTTTTATTGATAGAGTGAAAAAGAGCAAAGCTGAAATAACATTTGTTTATAGAGGGCATTGTTTTGTTAGAACTGAATGAAACGATACATAATAGCACAGCATTAAAGTCCCTCAAGTGGCAGTCAAACTTATTATGTAAACATTAAATGAAATTTTATTTTAATTGACTTTTTGCTTTAAATTTATTTTAAATTTAATTTAATTCAGCTTTATTTTAAATTTATCATTGCTTCGGTTTTCAATCGCTGCAAATATATTTTTAAATATATTGCAACGATTTCTAATATAATAGGAAAACAGGATTTTTTTTTACATTGAATAATAGTTGGGCATTAATTGTTCAAAAAATATTCTTAATATTGTATATATATAGATAAATAAAATTTGCAGTTATAATTTCACAAATATTGCAATAATTTCTCATGTAGGATAGTTGAAAAAATAGAATAAAGATTTTGATAATTACCACAAAAAAGGTCAAAATATTAGTCAAAAATATATTAACATACAATTAATTTAGTCTGTTGCACCAAAAAGTACAATCGAAAAACACATTGACAATCAGGTATAATAACTTCATGTGCATTATTTGTTTCATATTATTGTATTCTTTAACGTGTTATAAATAATATATTAATATTTTTTACCTTAAGACTTCAAATACATCGTCTGTAAAAGAATAATTAGATTTCTACTTAAATTTTATAGAGTTTTGTACTTAAGCTAGCTGGAAACTTTTAAGATTTTAAAGGCAGAGGATAAATTAAATCTTAAATAGATTATTTAAATGGTCCTTATGGGGATAACAGTTTAATCACGATGGTCAAATCTTTGAGCTCATTTGTAACTAACTGAAAACTTTAGTTTGAGAGAAATTTGAGAAAGATTAATTTTTATTTACAAATATAATTTCCACATGGAATTTCCAATTTGACGTAGCAATATCATCTATTATTTTCCTCGGTATAAGAAAGAAAAATTGCTATTTTGAAATTGCGATTCAACTTCGTTTACATAGACTTTGCAAATTACACGCATAATTTGAAATAAATTAAAAGACAAGGACTCATTAATAGGATCATTATACATATGTATTTTTTTATTACAATATAAAGAAGAATTAATACATATCGTATATATTTATTTATGTAATGTTATGTAATTAATATACGTAGTTAGTTGTACACAAGTACTTCGTAATTTGTGAACGACATTTCTGTACTATCAAACGGAATGTAAATGCATCCGTGGGCTGGGTGAACCTGTAAAAAGATTATTGATATTAGTAATTTGAACATAAAGTAAAACAGTGTTATTTGCATTGAAAAATTCTTAAATTATTTTTAATTATCAGTATTATTTTATGTATAATTTTTTATACTATATATATATATATAGGATAAAGTTATGTATAACTCTATCCTACACTATATCCAGAATTTAGATACTATCTTTCTATTGATCTATCAAGATAGCATCTTCTCACTCAACTAGCTAGATAATATATTTCTATTATACATATGTATATATCTTTCTAATTAGCCATTCATAGTGTATTATATTATTAATAATTGAAAGCTATCTGATTAGACACTCTAATTAGACACTTATTTGCTTGTTTAATTATCTACTCACTTATCTATTTATACATTATTTACCTAATTAATTCTTAACACTCTATTCATCTGATTGATTATTTAAAATTTGTCTACATCTTGAGACTATGAATTATTAACTGATATTTCTGCATAACGAATACAAATTATTTAGAAATTTAGATTGAAATCAGTATTATGTTTAAGATACAATAACTGAACAATATTAACAGATCTAGTGACATTACACGTTGATTGGTCAAACATGTGTATTATTTAATATGATAACAATAACTTTGATTATAATATTTTGCGTACGTTCGGATAAACAAATATGTTTAATTTTATTATCATTATTGTCAATGATACCATTCATTTTGGAATGGTTTGTTTTATATTTACCTTTCCTATTGTTATCGCTCCATCGTGATGAACGCGCCCTATATATAAAACTTCACCATCAGCTGTATGACCACCTACAACAGCTCCGTATGGAACATTGCCATTACTTGCATGCTTCCACTGGAATGTACTTTCACACAGTACCTGTTAAATTAAAGAAATTTTTTTAATACAGTATTTACCTCTCAAAGGGATAATAAGACTAAGAAATTAGGAAATAATTGAATCATAATATCAAGAAGAGAAAAGATGAATCAAGGGAATGTACTTTACTGCAATGTTATGAAATATGTATCAAATTTCAATTAAAGTATGATGTTTTATCATATAATTATCAGCTTTAATTTGATTTCTTAAAAACAATTTCATAGCTACACAATTATACAGTTTTTGCTTCAAACATTTTAATTTAATTCTTTCTGAACGAATTCAATTATATTACATTATATTAAATTGGTATAAAGGAATTGTTATTTAAGTTGAGGCATAAAGTGGTTTTAAAGTATCAATTCTTAATCGTTTATTTTCTTTATCTTTATTATTATCTAAATTATCGAAGTTGTAGAACGAGATATGTATTATTAAGATTAATGCAGGCATTGTACAGGTGTAACGATAAGATTCAATGTGAGTCAGAAATATTTTTGACTGTTACACAACATTTAACACAAGTTGTTATTTTAATGACGCCGCCCAGTATTTTATTTTTCATCGACCTACTTTATTAATTTTAAAGCACATTCAACACTTCAAATAAAAGTGTTCGGTTGTCAGTGCACAATAATGAAAACTTTATAAAGTTCTTTTTTAAACTTTAACTTTTTAATTTATTTTTCAATTGAAATAATTGGTTAGTTAAATGTTGCTATTTTTATATGGATGCAAAACAAATTAATTTGAAATAAATTATATTGGACAAAAATATAATGTATGCAAAATAAAATCAAATGTAATTATAATGCAATAAGTATAAGAACAAAAGTAATTGACATATTTATTAAATATTTATTAAAAAAACAACTATTATTTTAATTATGAATGAAATGATCGCACAGATAAGTATTTAAAAATATTACTTTTTACACGCAATCAAAATAAATTTAACAATTTAGTACGTAAATTGCATTAGCTTTTCCAAGTACCGTCATTAAGTTTATACGTGTTATTTCTACAAAGAAATATTAATCACAAAAATATTATATTCAATTCATAATATTATATTAATAGGTAATTTATATAAATGAATTAAAAATTATTAGATTAAATTAGAAAGTGAAAATATTTTGTTCAAATTTATTGAATAGATTAGACTACGGTCAATTGTCGACTAGAATATAATGACATTGAGAACAATGATGTCCCATTTTCTTCATGCAAACAGTCACGTTTGCAGTAGTTATAAATTTCAAAAAGTTAAGATATTACTATTTTATAGTCTCAATCTGTCTATAATTAAACATGTTGATACTTTTTATTGACTTAAGATTGTAATTTTTTAATTTTTTCAACTACACGATCATTTTACTAACCAATTAGTAATTTTTATTAGATCTTTACCCCCCACGTAGAATTCTGATTTCAGTGTACTCATTACATAACCTTCAAATTTTAAATACAACACTGGACTCTTCCCTGTTATAAAAAAATCTAGATAGAATCCTAGATAAGAATTTGTTACCGGAAACTAACTTGTTCCTAAAAAAATTTATAGGTATTTTTAGATCCTAGGATCCCAACTAAACTGTTGTAACAGGATTATTTCTATTCCACATTACTGGAAGATTAACAAAATGAAATAAATTAAAGTCGTCACTAACTTCGTAATCAGATTTAGCGTGCTCTTCTCCTCCGTGGCATACGTAAGCAACATCCTTTTCCGGTATTACTTTAGCTGGTATTGTATCACCACGGTGCAAAGCTCTGCCAACGTAAATGATAGTTCCATCGATATCTTCTCCTCCTCTGACGGCATTTTCAGGGAAACTTGATCCACTGTAGCATTTCACCCACTTGTAACCTAAAACAAATATATTTCTTATTAACCGAAATGTACTATTACAAAAAAAAAAAAAAAAAAAACAAACAAACAAACAGATAAAAAGAAACGAAACTTTCGTACGTGTGCTGAGAAAAATTGTTATCAGGAATAATTACTATAGTTTTCAACAAACGATCCCATTATAGGAAATCCCTAATATCTAAAAATATTCTGAATATACCAAAGAAATATTCCAATGTCCGGCTCCAGGAATATTTCTAGAGAATTTTTGGGTGATTCATGTTTTTTTAATACTCCAGAAATGTACCACAAATATTTCTGGAGTCCGGACATAGAAATATTTCTGGAATTTTCTGGAGTATTTCTTGCTATTAGGAATGGTTTACTTTATCCCACTCAATGATACACCGAGAAAAATAGTACTTGATAGTAATCCAGGACTCTATGTTCATGTATAATATAATTATCTAACAATAATTCTTAACATGGAACATAGAATCCAGGAATACCTGAAAGTCCGGCACTTTTTGACTGTTATTTTTTCAGTGTATGATCTTAATATCCTTTTTTTCCCTAAAATAATAGAAAAACTTGTATAAATCAGCTGGATAAGGTTCGTTCACTGTAAAACTAGTAATATTTCCAGTAAAATAGTTCTCGGTGCACTCGTACAAAAATATCATCTCGTGACATAGCAGTTATTGAACAAAAATCACACGATTCACTTTAAATTGCACGTTTTAATCGAAGCACAGAAGAAAATGAGGTAAATGGCGAACGAAAAATTTAGCTCCATTTAATTAGTCGCGCAAGAAAAATTGTACAACTTAATCACTCGTTGGCGCGAAAATTGCGCATTAAATTAACTTGAATTTGTTTGATTGATTACTTGGGGCATTGCACGGTGCGATGCTCGACGGATCGCAGGACGGTCCTTTAGAATCGCACGGTATTTCGAGCTCCGCTTCGGTTTCTTTGTCACAAACACACCCCATTTTATTTTTCTAAAGCGAACAGTTGAATGAATCTGATGAAGGTGTCTTAATGATGTTTATCGTTAATTCTAAATATGTAAGCAAAGTTATTTATGAGCGAATGAATGTGAAAAGCAAAAAAGTGCCGTTCCCCCCGAATCAGACAATCGATTTGTTATCTTTAGTACACGAAATAAGAATGAATACTCTTCATCGGCGTTGATTTCTTAAAACGGAAACCAAATGTCTTACCTGACATTTTGGAGCTGCTCAGTTTTACGTGAAATTCAAAGAAGAACTGACACCGTGGACACGACAATGTTAGTTATAAAGAAGTGTACTCTTATCTTATCATATAACAATTAATACACGTTGACTCATTCGATTTCTCTCATTTCGTGTAATATATATAGATTATATAAATTGATTTCACAAAGTCTCAATTTCAATGGGTCATCTGCTCGGACAGATTTCACTAATTATTTTTATAATTAGATTTTTTGTCGGCTTTAATTGCATTTTATGCTTGTCGAAAACGTTGGAAAATGAATTAAAAATATACACCTTGTATAAATAATTACAGAGCGTCTCTCTTCGTATTATTTTTCTTTTTATAATTGCCCTAAACAAGAGTTTACACAACTACACTCGGTATTTTTAAGCGGAAGAATAATAAACAACTCATTTTTTTATTGAGTACAGTTTGACGTTCATTACACTTGTTGAATATATTAAACAATTATATATAAAATCAAAAGTAACAATTTTATGCCTTTTTTTTTCGTTTTCATCCTATAGTTTCTGTGGACCATGTAAAAATATACATATAAATAAAATATAATAATTCTTGTATGATAAATACAGAATAAAAATTTCGCTATTAGGAATTGAATTTATAACTTTTAATTTACAATGTTTGATTTATTACCATAGAGCCAATATAATTGAAAGAAAATTTGCATTTATATAATATTTAAATGCTAAAATTATTACAACTGTATAGGCTGTTACTTTGTAAAATGTTGTGTTTAAAAAAAAGTAAATTTTAAATTTATATTATTTTTAGTATTCAAAATGCAAATACTATATCATCATCATCCATGTCTATTGAACAGTTAAAAACTCAAAAGTATCGTATGCTATTTTGAACGATTCAATATTAGTATAATTAAAATTTTGTGTATTCAGTGGTGTTTTGTAAAGGTAATCGGTAATATATGTATCGGCAAAGGCGCTTACACTAATATTTCACTCATTAAAATTAGCATTGTAAGTACTGATGACACAATGTATCATAAAATAGTGTTTGCAATTCCGCTTGTTAACATTTGCAAATTTATTATAACGAGCAAATAATTGTAATTTCTAACATTTAATTTTATTTTATTTAACATTTCTCTTATTTAATAGCTTGATCAATCTTTTACAAATCGTATCATTGCTATTTTATACAATGTTAAAATGTATTTGAATATTATGGAATATTATGTAACTAGATTAATGAATCTCCCCCGGCTCGGATTACACATCATTTTATCAAATTTATATGTTGCTTAGGTATTGATTTTCAATATCCCATTAATTGGTTTTTGATCATTCTGTCGCTTTCGAATCAATTTTAATAGAGTTACAGAATGCTTCTAAGTACAAGTTAATTAATCTTGCATTGGTGGAAAATTTTAAAAATTTTTTATGTAATGACGTAGAGAAGAATGATAGCAGATTCATAATTTAAACCACAATCGACTATTTTTCTATAAAAAAAAATTCAGATAAAATTAAAAATAACTTGTTGTTTATTTGGTTTACTAATAATGTTATAGTGTACATAATTTATACGATATTATTAATATATAATAATAAACCATTATAATATATATTTCTCTATTAATATAATTTTAGTTGGAATTATTTAATTCCATTATACAGTAATACTATGACGCTGAGAAATGAAATGTTTTCAAAGGAACAAAATATAAATAAACTTCGTCTTTCGTTTTGTGTTTACATTCATTTTTATGTTCTTTGGATGTAAATAAACAATACCATTGTTAAAAATGCAAATGTTCGAACACTTCAGATGTTCATGTATGGATCATATACAAAACAGATATAGAACAGATATGGGGCATGTATGGATCAGACATGAAACTGATATGGACCATATATGTGGCATATATGAAAGAGATATGGAAGATATATGGAACATATATAGGCCATATATGAAATAGCTGTGGGTCATATATGGGGTATATATAAATTATGAGTTATTAATATATTAATATTCGAACATCTGAACTGTTCGAACTCTGAACGTGTTCAAACACGTTCGAACTCGATAATTGACGGCCTAATTATTGTATTTATTTAATAAATTTGACCTTTCAAATATTTAAAAATACTCTTTTATGCGCTTAATATTCAAAACGTTTCATTCTTCAATTCCCTAGTAATAATTAGTAATATGACTCATGATTATTTCCTTTTTAAATTTCACGAACAAGATAATGTGTTATTACATGGTTGCACGAAGAAAATTTAAGTATGCCAAAGATGATTGAAGGACCTAAAACAGCAATAGATGTACTTTTAAGAAAACAACAATAGATTTTTTTAAATGAAATTAACATAATCAGAATTATAAGGATTACGACACTGAGAAAAAGTTATTGTTAAAATATTTTAAAGTAAAGTAAATGTCCTCAGTGTATATACAAAATATTTATCAATGTGTTACTTTTACGAATACTTACGCTTGCAAAACTATTTAATGATAATTCAAATAATTGTCCGGCGGTAACTTTCGAAGGTGAAAAAGACATTGCAATAATGAGAATCACACTTAAGTTCGTTCGACTGGGTAAACAATACCAATTTATAGAAGAAGTTACATCGCCAATTTTAGATGACTAGAAATCATATTCATGTGAATAAGTGAATTCTAATGTTATCATGTCTGTACAATTGAATGTCTTATATTAGTAGTATATTATAATAAGTAGATATATTTAATATCTACTTAGAAATGTTTAAGAAATTATACATTGAAAGTTTATGAATTGAAAAATAAGTTTTAGGTCTATTTTGATTTGTAATTTCTTATTTACTGATAATTTTGTCAACATTCGTACCTTGTTAGTAAGTTGCTCGCCAACATAACAAAATACGTATATGTTCGTAACATGAGAAATTAATAAAATGAAATAACCCGTCATGCCGACAGGATCAGCATCCTCCCACTCCTGTAATAATAATATTAAAAGTTAATTGTTCTACTCAAATTCGATGATATCAAAAGTATTATATGTATATATATATATATAATAGATTATTATTTATAAAGCTTTAATTGATTATTTTCTTAATTGCACGTCTAAGTTAGTAAAAATGTAAAGTTGTTTTTTTATTTCAACAATTTAAAACGATTAGTAATGAAAAAATAAAAATATATAGCAACTCAATACAATATCTTACGGTTAAAAAATAATATCCCAAGTGACAAATATTTAATGTACATCCTACGAATTCAACAAGGCTTGGTTTATTCATAATGTTTTCAACTACAGCTGCAAATCTAAAAAAATTCAATCAAATCATTATTTCTTTCTATTTAAAAGATAACTAAAATGTAACTAAAAATATAATGTATTTCGTTGGAAAACCAAATTTCTACTTCTGATATAAAAATTAGAATTAAAAAAACGAACAGACAAAAGCTTTGTCGCCTTTAACTCTTGTTACAAAATTATCTTGTATTATGAAAAAAAAAGCAATATTTAATCAAAATACTTTTACGTATTAAATATTGATATACGTTTTCCAAAACTGGAGCAAATATGGCACGATCATTTGTGCACTATTATGATGCAAACACTTATGACAATGTAGGATGCCTTTGCATACATATCTAACAAAATATACTTGAAATTTCAAGTTTGTTACATTATTGTACAAACTTTCTTCTCAAACTTATTTAAATAATATAAAATTTCCAAAGTAACATTTGTTTATATTACATTACAATATATTACAAATCATTTCATTCAAAATCAATTCGCAAACTAACTGAGCACATCTGCTGCACATTTTGAACATCTCATTAATCAAATCTAATTATAGAATGCACGTCGAATCTTTGTTTCAACATTGACCGAAAATTGAATAACTTTTCCATCCAAATTATTACTTTAACAATATACCTTATAGATTGCAAGTGTTTTTCAACTATCATCTTCAAATGTTTTCTATGAGTGTCCGCACTTTTGCTCGAGTATTTCATCCACTCCTCAATTAATACGACAACAACATCCAACTGAGCACACGCGTGCATCACGAGGGCCGCTGTCAAGCTGCAAGCCCCAATCGTTATGTTATATTCAATAATCCCTGTAATTGTTTGCGTAATAAATATGATTTCGTAAGCCGGACTGATTTGAACGTCCATCAATCCTTTGTACACCGGATAAGTTAACGGCCTCTCTGTTACATTGAAGTCTCCTCTCATTTTACTAGCCAAAATTGGCATCAGACAATGATAAAACGCTCCTCCCGCGTACATGAACAGTGCGCACACGACGGCCAAATTTCTCGCGGATTTGGCGTTCCTTCGCATCAACGATCTGGCTATGGAAGAATGTATCTCCTTCCAATCGTGCTTCAAATGTTCCAAGCACCAACGAATATTCGCCGAATGAATGATGAGCGAATAATACTTCATTATAGCCATCAAACAAAAACTCAGCGGTCCGATCAACTTCATCTTGATTTCAAAGTCGGTTACAACTAAAAATGTGTGCAATCCACAGGTGATCATTAGGAACCACAATAAGGAGTTGCATATTATAATAAGGAAAATGTTGCGACATTTTTCAACGAGTCTGCCTTCCACTGACGGCGGCCAACAGCCTAATAATAACAGAAAGTAACGATTCCAATTCACTGAATAATCCAAATCCGCACGATAATTGTCATTTTCTAAAAAAGTTGTCGAAGTTTTCAAAGGTTCGTCAATAGCTGTGTCCGTTTTGGGTGCCTTTGTCATAATTGTACCTTTGAAAGCGAATCAAAGACTGCAAATTAAGTACCGCGGGGTTTAACGCGCTCATTTATTATTAAGACCACCCTTTAGTTTAATCGAGTTTTACATTCTATCCAAATTGTAGCTTTATGATAATTTATGTTATCCGGGGGATAAGAATTGGGAAAGTTTGGGTAAGTTATAATGACGGGTTGCAACTAGCAAATAACTGATAATTATTGCAGTAAAAATTATTTTAAAAGTAGTTCAGATTTGTCACTGCTGAACTTAGACACTGAAAGGAATTGTTTCTTTTTTATTCTTTTGTTCAATTATTATTTATTCACAAAGATTTGTAGTGCGTGTAAAAATTCTTAAAAAAATTGAATTTAGATTTGACTTATAAACAAATTATTACACAAGGCATATATAACTTGTCTAATTATAATTTCTTTTCGGTTTTATGCATATATTGAAATTTGAAAATTATAATTATACCAATTATCCACATTTTAAATTATATAACTTTATTTTATAAACATATTTCAAGATTGTTTACATTATGGTTTATTCAATCAAGAACCAAGCATTCACTAATCAGCAATTCTTTAATTGGTATCAAAAAAGTATACTACATATAACATAATAAAAAAATTGCATATTTACATATAATTATAACGACTTTAAACGTTATGTTGATTTGGAAATATTATCTATTAAATGCGATATTTATATTTGTTAGATAAGTTCAATTGGTTTTCGTTGAACAGGATGGAAAAAGAATTGCGCGCAAAATTTATAAATGTTTTCAAATTCATTAATACGTTACTCACAGTGTTATACTGTAACACAACATTTGTACTAATGACTCAAAATATTTCATATTAATCATTTATCAGACTGATTTTGTACTCTTAACTTTGTTTAAGGACGACAATTTAAATTTGTTACTTTTCAACAAGTTGTACGATGCATATTTACAATATTTACTTGAAACGTAAGGTATATAAAATGCTCGAAACAGTGGATGGGAGCTGAAACGATAAAAATTATAGGATTAAAAGTTATTCGTACTAAAAAAAAATTGATACAATTCTTTAGTTTAAAAATGTGTATAATATAGTTTTGCTAAATCAAGGAATTGTTAAAAAGATACCTCGATGTGTCCAAAAACTTGGCTGACTTAATCACAGAAAATTGATCAGGCATGTGCGAATAATTCGGTTCTAATAAAGTTTCAGTTCTCAAATCTAAATCCAGTATAAAATGACATCTATCTACATCAAACTGTAAAAAGATAATTTCATTATTACAGTCTGCTTATTATAAAAGAAAGTATTTTTAATAATAAAAGAATTACATATCGAGATGGTTCTTCCTTGTTTTCATCATTAAAATGCGGTGGAATTATGCTAGTTGCATTTTCATGATCTAAATATGGTTGAGGTAACTGTCCTTTAAATTCCGATTGTAAATATTGTAACTTCCAACTAAAAAATCAAGCACAAACGATTAGATTACTTTTTATGAAATTGAGTAAATTATTGCATAGATTAAATACAATTTTGTTACGTACTTGTTGGACGGGAAAAAGAAGCTGCTAGGAAATCTATACCACTCTTTACCAACGCAAAAATTAATATTTACGTCTGTCGGAATTGGGTTATGAATTCCAAGTTTGTTAGCTTCCATCAAAATCTCTATTGGTGCGTGATAGCCTATTTTTTATAAAATTATTATATATTATGTTCAATTTTATAAATTTACAATTCATATAATTGAACAGTCATTTAAAAATACCTTTATACAAAGCGATAGATCTTGATAATCCTAAGAGACTGCACACGGTAAGGGCAGCAATCATAATATGGCCTGTATGTTGCAAATAATGACAATTATTCGGTAACGTAACATTTGGTAAATGTGTTCGTACAAAGAAATATAATTTTTGTAACATATCCACTGTTATTGCACCGCAAAGACATATCATTGGATAAACTGGAAAAAGAAAACGCTCTTCCTGAAAATAGAATAATTAATTATTATTCCTTTGTTATACGAGTTACATCAATTTGATCAGTTACGTTTAATTTGTATTTTGCAAATATAGAAGAAATGAAAAAATATGAGAATATATAATAATATTATTACCTTGTGTGGTTGAAGAAAGAAAACTACTAACCACAAGTAAAGTGGAGCTAATGAATACCAGTATGGTAAACACGATTGATGTCTAGGCTTCGCTGGTACCACAGTCCATGCTAATAACTGCACGTAAATTGAAATAAATTATTTGTTAACTATATTATTGTATGTATAGAAAGTAAATTTATATTTACCAAAACAAAAGGCGTTATTAGAGCACCAACAAAGATAAAGTTAAAATTTAAGAAGGCATTGATAAAGTAAAATCCCAATGGCTCAGTTCCATATAAATTTGGCCCATGATCAGTGAAAACATTATATATGATGATATTCAACGGAGCTACAACTAATTTTCCAAAATACATTGAATCTATTGAAATCATTGGCACCAATATCGTCAATGCCGATATAATAACCCACTTTATAAATTTCATCCATTCTTTTCTACGAAATAACATATCAATGGCAATGGGCAATCTATAAAAGAATTTTATTTGTTATACAATCATAAATTTCTTAATTTCAAATATAAATTTGTAAAGCACAAACTGTTTAAATAATTTTATAACAATGATATTTACCCTAATAATGCTGCAAATGGCCAACCAAGTAAGGAAGAAATGGCAGTGGCGAAAATAGCTAATTCATATTTTCTTGCATACCAAGCAGCTATTGCAGTTGTACTTAAATACCTTAAAATAAGTTACCTTAACTTCTTAAGAGAAAAGAAGAAATAGAACACATTGCTTAGGATTAAAAACATTCAATATTATTCAAATAAGTTAAATTATTATTTAAAATTCACTATGTATTATTTTCATATTAATAACTAAAAGTAAAGACTTACATTGAAAAAGAGGATGGTAAAAATGCAGCACTGGATATATACATTCCTGAACTGAACAATAAAAAAACTAATGTCAGTCTTCCTACATGTACTCCAAATTCTCTACAGACATTTCTGGAAGAAATATTTAATGAAATTTATTTCAATTTATCGCATTGTTTGGGCTTGTAAAACTGAACTTATGATGTAACTTACTTATAAAAATAAACTTCTGCTGAAGCACATCCGACAGATAGCAAACATCGTATAAAATAAAATACTAAAATTGGATTAGGTTCCAATAAATAAGAATAGAGTTTAGCAGGTACTACATGAATTAAAAGATAAGTGTATGATCTTAAGGCATATTCTGGACTATATTCCCATGTTTGCTGACCATTACCATATAATAAGTAATGACTCTAAAAAAATGAATTAATAAATAGAAAATTAATATTCATAATAGTTAAAAAGTAAACATTGAAAAAAGAAAAAACAAACAAGGTTAAATAAAATGACTAAAAGCGGTTAAGTGATAAAGCATATCTTAAAGATTTACAATTGAAATTACATTTTAATAAATATAACATATAATCATATTTCAACAAGCTTTGTTTTCGTTTTGTTTTTACATCCATTATTATTTCCTTTGGACGTAAACAATTAATATTAATGTTTTTGTTTCATTAATTTGACCTTAAAGATATTTGCAAGCATTGTTTTTTTTATGTACTCAATTTTAAAAACGTTTCCTTCTTTAATTCTATTTTTGTTTAATGATGTTAAGATAAAATCATCATCAAAATAATTAATAATTATAAAACATAATATTTAACAAATTGAATGAACATTAATCTATACATTTCCATTCCTTAATTGTCAAGGTTAATATTTAATGAACATATAATAAAATTCTAAAAAGCTATGTAATTTAACATGAATGAACATTGCAAAATAGATTAATTATTATTAGGTAAATAATGACATACAGGTTCCCAATAATTATAGGTTTCATCACAATCTGTTATGTGACACCAAATTGCCGAGCAAAATCGAGCTGATAAAAGTAATTTTAATGTAGTATTTCCTCCTGGATAAATAAGCCCATTATCAGATGATTCTTCTTGTCTAAAACAAAAATACATAATCAACAGAGAGCTATAGATAATTTTTTTCTTTATATATATAAATTATGGTATAACTTCATCGGTAATTTAGCAAAAATATTTGTCAGAATATAAATTATTTTATTAACAAACATGAAATGCAACATAAATACATTGTAATTAAGAAGGTTATACTACTCCAGTACTTATAGTTAATATAGAGATAAATTATTTCATCTATCTTTATATTGCAAAATTTTCATATGTAAAAATTTAAATGTCTTACTTGGTGACATTTTTTCCATTGTACTTTTTCGAATCCTTTTTTGAATTAACTATTTGACGTTGACGATGTGTCGGCGCCATTACAATTACTATACAAGTGGCGCGTTTGATATTTTATAGTTCGGGTTCGGGTTAACATCTGAAATTCAAAATATTAGTGGAGATTTATTTTTCAAATAGCTTTACGTGGAATATCTATTTATAAATGAAACAAAAAAGATTATTCCTTTATTGTTTGGTATTATAAAATTTACGCATGATTATTATTATTATTATTAATATTAACAATTAAATAATGTTATGTAATTTCATTGAATTGTCATGCATTTTCTGTCACACGCTGCATAAGCATTTTTAAAAGAAAATCCTTATCATTTCTTGTGTCACTTTAACTAGCTTACTTACTTTTCTAAAACTTATACAATAAACATCATTTTAAAGCAAATTAAAAATATAAACGTTTATTACTAGTGTTAGAGAAATTTAAACATTTATTATTTTAAGTGATATAATGATAAATAAGGGTGAAGAAAAATAATTAATTAACTTAAAAAATATACTACAAACTTTACTATTATTCTTTGTAATTTGTATCAGTGTCTTTCTCTCGGTGTAAAGTTTTCTTTTACTTTGGATATATTGGTTTTGCAATACAACATTTAAAAACCTGTAATATTAAATTATACAAACTTGTTTCCAGTAAAACAGACATGCTGTTTAACTAATAACTTAATTATGTTGTATGTAACGAATGATTCATAAAAAAATGTATAAAATTTTACAAGTTTGTGTTTGTCATCCAATATGAATGTTATTAAGTGAATTTGCAAAGTATTTTACAATGTTAAATATTTATTTCTAAACAAAAGTAATGGATACAAAGATCAAACATTGTATAGGGTTGTGCAAAGTTTAGGATCATGCGAAAGAATAAACACCGGCATTCGATGATGATAAATAAATGTATTCTGTTCTTTTTTTTGTTTTCCTTCTTTTTTTTAGTAATAGCTACAGTATTATAGATTATACATTTGAATTTTTAGGTCATTGCATAAATTGATAACTTATCGTTCATTGACTAGTTAAGAAAAAAATTACAATACTCGATAAAACACAGCATCAGTTAACATTTATCACTGAGCAGTCTGTTTGAATAATGTCGAACACACTTAACACCAAATCTCCCTTCATATATAAAACACAAATGAAAAAGAAAATCACACCGTTGATATTGAAGAAATTAGCTCGTTTTAATGAAAATTATGTAAAATCCTCATTTTGTATTTTCCATAATTACATAAAAACTCGATAAAAACTTATGTATGAAATTTTAAATAATTTGACATTCACGTTTAGCAGTCTATTTACTGTAATAACTAATTTATATGGGAAGTATGAAAAAAAATGTACACTTTTACATTAATTTTATGAAAATTAATCAATTTCAACACTAGTTCAATGTATATAAAACTTTTGGATACGTAAAAGATTATGTGAGAAAAATAAATATGGGAAGTCAGCGCTCTTTGTCTAAATAAAATAAGTTGCCATGTTTAAGAAAATTGATGTTTTTTCTTTTTCTAAGAAAACCTGGTTATTTTAATTTGTCAGTCAAATGTAAAAACCACTGTTTAATCAATTATTTTTGCATATTGTAGTTTTACATATGAATTATATAATTTTGTCACGTATTTACTCGCAGTGTATTTTATAATGCTCAATTCATATTGGATATTTTATATTTTAATCATTTTAGTGGTGAAATTGCTATTTTGTTTAATCGTTGACGAATAATAATTATTTAAATTTCCCTTTTGATTATCTTTTAGTGATAAACTATTATACTTTAATGTATAAAATGACTGAACACTGTATTTGCCTGAATGAAAGTATGCTTTAAATTGTTAAATAGATTTTTATTTATCTATGCAATTATCCTTTTAGTCAAATAAACTACTTAGATTATATTACTTAGATTATACTTAGATTATAATCTAAAAACTGTTCGATATTAAAAAATAAGAAATATTATAATACAATTAAAAACGTAAATATGAAATTTTGAGGAATTAATAGAGATGAAACATACGGTTCATTGACTAGACAATTATAAATCCTTTAAATTAAACTTTTGTAGAATATATTGAAAAAAATGCTTTACTAATAAGTATGCAAGCTTAAAGTTAATGAAATAAAATTAAAATATACAGAAAAGTTAAAATGAATCAACTGTGGATGGCAGGACAATTTTTAAGCCATTTTGATTATTTTATTTTAAGAAATACTCATTATCATAAAAATTGCCTTCACTGAACTTAACTGAATTTAAACCAAACTAATTTTTAGCGTCAAGTAAGATTATATATATATAAGAAATAATAATTTATTTTTAAATTCTGTGTAGTTAATTGATAAATTTTGTTGATATTTGTCAATGAAAGTAGAACAATTTTTTCAATAAATTCCTGACACAGTGATACACAAAATGACGAGTCAACAAACAAGTAATGAGACATTCGTTTGATGATTTTCCCACAAAAAAAATGTAAAATGGCGAATTAGTAAAACGGATGTACAGTATCAGCAACGACCATGACATTGGTTCATCCCGAAAAAGTCGGATAAAGTAAAAACTTGATAAAAAGATATTACAAACTTATTCTTCTTAGATATATTATAAAATATAAGTATAAAGTCGAGTAGCCTGAAGATGTCAATAACAAAATTCGTCGTGGATCGCGACAAACGAATTACTATACCAACGTCTGTATTATAGTTATTACCTTTTCCATATTTTTGTTTTTAGTGTTTTTCACATCACTTTTACATGCTTTGATATATAAATATTTATCTCTTGTAATAGGTATATTATCTAAGCTTGTAAAATGTAGATGTCTTTCAAACGATAAATACACCAAGATTCGCTCGTTACATTGAGGTGCGAACGAAATCGATATAATATACAAATTAATTATAATAAATTGTGACTAAAAACGAAGAGATGGTTAGGAATGAGACGATCATATTGGAGAAGTGTGAAGCGGTGGACAAGCGATTCCCAGCCCCTAGCAACATCCTCCCCCCTGTGTGTTGCCCTGACCACCAGTACCCGATAATCCACCTTGACTGGTTGGAGAATGTTGAGGACCAATTTTAATTCCGTTCGCCTAAAACAATTCAATTATTCATACACATTAGAAATCGTTTTGTATCATGGTCATTACTATTCCATAAAATTCCAGATAGAAAAGAATAATCTGCAAGTTTTCAAAAGTCGTTACATACAAAAGTTTAATTCTCCCGAAATTTTAGTATAATTAATAAAAGTTATTACTATTTTTCATATTGATTTATCTTGAATATACAACTTCATACTACTTTCAATTAAAATTGATGATTACAATATGATCCCGCAAGTTAATCTTTGATGAACGGTTCACATTCACGAGATAAACATAATTATTGATCCTATTAGCATTAAATATTCTAAAGTATTCCATGGCTTATTTTTGAAAATACGCATTTTTACAAATATTTTGATATATTATTAGGATAATACAAAAAGTTTAATGTTCTATATGTAAAGCAATAATAATGTGTAGGAAATTTCAAACGTTAACAATAAAAAAAGTTGAATATTAATGAAATATTGGAAGACAAAAACTTGACAAAAACACACAATATTTTATCAGAAGTTTTCTCTCAAGTTCGAACAGTTCAGAAATTTTATAGTTTAAGAATGGAACATATACATACATATACGAAACGGATATAGAAGAGATCTGAACTGTTCGAATTCTATAGTATGCTAGTATGCTACTTTACTTTAGAATTATACTATTTTTGATATTATATTTTTAGCCCATCAATGAAAATTAATTAATTAGTTAACGATTGCCTCTCAATTATGAATTAATTATATTGATAATTAATGACTACAAATATGAAAATAGAAATACCTCATTATTGATATCAAATACTCCTTCTTGAATTTTTTCATAAATTTCCTTTGCAGTGTTAATGAAGGCTTCTTCTACATTTGCTGCGGTCTTAGCACTTGTTTCCATAAACACAAGACCATGTTCCCGCGCAAAAGCCTCACCTTCCTCTCTTCGTACTTCTCTTCGCGAGTCCAAATCACTTTTGTTTCCAATCAACATTATAACCATGTTCGAATTGGAATGTTGTCGTGCATCCTCCAGCCACGTTGTTAAATGATTGAACGTTTCTCTGCGAGTTATATCGTAAACTAACAAAGCTCCGGCTGCACCGCGATAATATGATCGAGTAATTGAACGGAAAGCTTCCTGACCAGCCTGTCAACAAAATACATTGCTTTATACATTGTGACGAATGAAAAGTGTTTGTTTATTCATGACAGTGATTTAGAATATAATCAGCAGCATACCATTTATAGTTTGATTAACAATCAAGACAAAGTTCTTTTATACAGTGAAATGAAAATGTTTTTTTATGCGATATAATTTTGCATTGTATCATTTTAAAGGACTAAGCTATTGAGTATTAACTGTCAGTTTAATTTATCAATTTTATCTTGCCACCAATTTTGTTGCTAATGCAATGAGAGCGGTACATTGATAATTTTACTTTCTGATTTCATTTCAAATTTATAATGTTACTAAACATGAAATTAATGGATTAATAAATTGTAAAATTTATATTTTTTATGAAATGAAATTAATTGGAATCATATTTTGAATGTAATATCATGTCTGTTTATACAAAACTATTTGTTGAAAAATTTAAAGATGTCAAGTTTACAATAATGTATTTCTAATAAATTTCATTAAACATTATTTTTAATTCTTTTCTTATTTTTTTTTTTTTTAGTTTTAATGCAACATATCTTCAGTTTTTGAATAAGAATATCCATAATGATTGTTATAATGTAATAAGTATTTACAATTGTGCAATAACTGTTTCAAATGAATTAAATATTAGATATATTAACTAAAATGTTTATATAATTGTTAGTCAATGCTTTAAAGAAATATTTATAATTATATAATATACTAGAACATCAAATATGTTAAAAAATAAAATCAATATTATATGTATTAAAATAAACTTCAAGCCATTGTAGATTACTATTTAATCTTTAAATGAAATATAACTGAGAGAATTATCCTTTTATTTTAATAATGATGATAATTCAGTAACTACTTTCATCGTTGCAAATTAATTCAATTCATTTCAAATTTACTTTACATGGGTTTTTTATTAACTGACATAATTACTTACTAATGTGATTCAAATATAACTTAACAACATAAAAGAAAATGCGATTATTATTCAAACATAAACAAAGTTAATTGAATTATTTTGTTAATTTATAGCTTTGTGTTTACTTCTTACATCTAATTATAGACAGATGTTTGATGGAAAATAAATAAAAGCTTATTACTATACTGAAATTGGATAAAATTAAAAATTAATGATAAATCAACAATTTATATAAAATCCCCAAAAATTTCATCAACTATATCACATTTTTATCGGGTGTATAAATGAGTGACAGTGCTCTTTAATAAAATCAATGCTGCCAAAACATCTGCGACAATTACCGTATCCCAGATCTGAAGTTTGATTTGTTTGCCATCGATGGTGATCATTCGTGCTCCGAATTCGACACCAATAGTCAGATCATGAACTGGCTGAAATCGCTTGTCCGTGAATTGTAATAATAGACAAGACTTGCCCACTCCTGTTTACAAATAAAACACAATTGTTACAACATACATTGAAAATAAATGGAGCACAAAAGTCCTTCCTTCCGTGACAGATGTCAAATAATCAATTAATCGTGAAATGTTGGAGAGAAAAGAAAAAAAGAAGAAAAAGATTAAATAAAATTTTCTTTCCGTTAACGATAATCACGTTGCACTTAAAAAACGAAATTACTTCAAACGGAACTAGCAATATGAAATAATATAACAATGAAAATGCTACGAGAAAAAAGGACTGATTCATTGTTATTGGAAAAACAAGATATTGACGTTATGATTGTTGCAATGCAGATCTTAATTAGTTGTCAAATTTCGAGGAATCTGTGAAAAATTGCGCGAAGGAGAAACGTGCGAGTTCAAGATGTAGAAAGAGACGCGGCGGAAAATGCGGTAAAAAAGAGGAAAACAATGGAAGCTGTCACGGACGACGTAGTTCTTAGTACGAGATGCTGATGGATTAATAGCATTTGCAGGCATAATTACCTGTATCCCCGATGATGATGTACTTAAACAGATACGCGTAAGACATTTTGTTTCGTTCTACAAAACTTGTAAAAAGTGCCAAAACAGAGCTCGTGGAACAAAACGTTACACGTCTGTCTGCTGCCTTATTATCGTCGCTTCTGCTTGGTTATGACGTCATTCGATATCTCCGTCAAAACCACTTCGGCTTACCTCGGACGTGTTCGTGCGAGAAGGGCGCTGGTGTCCGGATTCTATTTGTTTTCATTTTTGGCATGTTCCTGCTTGAACAATTTCTTAAATTGAAAAAGAATGCAGTTATTTGAATATAATTGGTCTGTTCTTTTTTAATTTAAGAACTTTTTCAAGTTGGAACATGCCAATTTTCCCTCGCGTTTTCATCCCGTTGTTTAAATATTTCTGTCCTTGTATTTGGTATTCATTTAAAGAAAGATGCTTATACTAACTCTTTTTGGTCAAATATATAATTAAGCGATAAAGATTTATGATTTTGTACAATATATTAATTTTTAATTTTAAAATATTGTAATTAAATGTTATTAAGATTACATTGTAATTTATAATTATTATAAGCGTGCAATTTTATAAAGCTGCTAATGCAACAATACAACTGACAGTTTTATGTACGCAAGCCATAAGATTTCTTTCGAAATTACAAATAACTATTGTAAGTTTTGCCAGATGTTTGTTATTTATCTACTGAATTATAATAATACTGGAATGGTCATTGATATTCCAGAAATGCGTGGCGAGTGAGATAGTCAAAAGATGGTGTTAATGTTTTTGTTGTACAGTCAACTTTAAAAGTTAGTATACAATGATAATGGACAGATGCGTAAGTTGTCCATTTTTACTAATTTATGAAATGAAATATCTGTATTAGGTGACCAAAGTAATATTCGGTTGACAGTACAGCAATGTCTCACGATTCTCCTTTTTTTTTCTTTCAATACAAAAAATTATAAAAATCAACACGTAAGAATTGAAACAAAAAAATTTTATTCTGTCTGTATTTCACGTGGTTTAGTATTTAATGCGCAAGCGTTAAGGAATCGGACTACGACATAAATACCCTACTTTATCCATCTGTCTCCATACGATTTCCACTCATTTGAGATGGTATGACAGTACCCATTCTAATGTTATTATAATTCATTGGATGATTTTTATGAAACAACAATAATCCAAAGACCAAAAGTCAACAATAACAATAACATATAGTTTATTGGATCTGTCATACAGAATGTCGACGGTAAGTATTGATTGATTATAAATAATTGTTAGATTAAATAGTTAAAAACTATATTGCCAAAGAAATAATATTTCTTTTTAAATTTGACATAACCTGAACATTATTATATTAATTTTGTTTGTTTTATACTGACATTTGTACACCAATAAATTTGATGTTTTTTTTCTTATTTCTTTTAGGAGGTAAGGAAATTTCTTCTAAACTTAATAAAAACAGTAGAGGGTTTGCATAATATGTATATCACAGACAGAGATGGAGTACCTCTATTATCAATTGCTAATAGGCACATTGGTGAACTGTCAAAAAAAATAAGTTTGCTTTCGACATTTGCAATGGCATCGGATCAAGGAAGTAAACTTGGTCTAGGGAAAAATAAAACTATTATTTGTATTTATAGTAATTACCAGGTATATAACATAACTATATTTATATATTAGAAAGTATTAAAATGAAAGTAATGAGTATAAAAAGTTTTATTAATTTCATACATACTTAATTACTGTTATTAATTTATTTTTAACATGTTTTTTATGATTATTTTCAGATTGTTCAGATGAACAAATTACCCCTGATAATATGTTTTATTGCTAGTCATGATTGTAATACCGGACATATCTTATCTTTGGAAGAAAAAATAGATCCTATATTGTCAACTTTAAAAGATGCAGTTGGAGAAGCCTGACATTCACACATTATTTTTTATAAAGCTTAAAATTATTAATTTTTTATTAAGTGCTAATACAATGTAAATATATTATATGATTTATAAAAAATATAGGTATTAAACAATTTTATGTGTATACTTGAACACTCCTGAATTATAGTAATATATATATGTATACTGTTTGCTATGATACTTTAACTATAGTTAGAAATTTATTTAAATTCTTATGAGGTCTATGAATCATTTTACATTACTCTTATTTTTAATGAAAATTAATTATATTTATAGCACAAATGAATATTGTTAATTTTATTTTCTATAAAAGATTTATATTCTTGCAAGATTAAATGCCGAATACTTTATTTATCATAAATTATATAACTTTATTTAAGATGCTCTGCTATTACATATTATAATCTCAAAACATTATTTTAAATCGGGATCTAAATAATTGACATTGACTTATAATCAAATATAGTGTTTTAAGCTTTTAAAAATACTTCACAGGTACAGTTTTGAAGAATGATACTTGGAGAAAATATATTAGTGTACAAATATTTTTTATTTTCTTTCCATACTATAATTATTAATTGTTGATCATTTTCATATTTTTTAGTTTAAGATATAAAGAAAGAATTAAGGTATAAAAATAAAAAAAAATATTTCAATGAAATAAAATGTTTATTTTGACTAAGATTGTATTCTATATGATAAATAATTTATATAAAATCAGTAAATAGTCTTAAGTAAACAAATTAAACAATGCGGATAAAATATAATATGAAATTTTCAAGTTGAGAAAAAAATATAAAATGATTATTACTAATATTCTTAAGACTTATTACTTTCCATGTTTGCATAATATAAATTTATTAAATTCGTACTCTTTTTAAAACTGTTTGCCATTATTCTCGGCATGATTTCTTTGCACTTTAATTACGACTGTGTTTTAAAATTAATTTTCAGAATATTCCAATCTGTACAATTTATTTGATTTTTATTACATTCATAATATCCGTACTGAAAATTAATGTTAGAACACTGACTACAATTTGTCGATAATAAAGGATATTTTACACTGCAATATAAATCATAATTTATATACATAGTGTTATAATTAACCCATTGGAGACACATTGAATCGGAAACAACTATAAAATTTATTAGTTAATCAGTATCGAATACCTTTGCCATTTGTAATTGATGGTATAGGTTTTACATCTAAAGCGTATGAATAATTATGTGAAATTAACGGTGAAATAACTATATATATATATATAATTTGATACGAAAGGTCAATCGTACAACTTTACACGTGATAAAATAAGATTTCATTTGACCCTGAAAATTCATTTATAAGTAACACTAAAAAATCTCAAGAGATGATATAAATTGTATGGTTAACAAAGTTACTGATAAAATATTTCATTAAAATTTATGTTCATATTTTTAAAAGTGCAATGATGGATTTTTCCTCGATGAGAAAAATTTGATCCTTACAAAATCTAATCTAATTTATAACGCAAAACACTATCTTTTTACTTTTGTTGAAAAGTTAGAGATATTATTAACAATAGCAAATAGTATGAAAAGCATAATTAAGTATACAAATATTATTATTTGTATAATAATTATATAAACGTTATTATTATAGTAAAGTTAAATCTCTTCTTATATTATATTCGAAATTGTACATTGTACATTTAGGAAACTATTTTTAAAAATCAAAAATTCATGCACTAATTGTAATTATAAAAGTTCTCAGATGGTAAAAAAGGTACAGTACAAATACAAATGTTGTAGTATCAAGCTCATTTCGCAGGGAAAAATTTATCACTCCTATTTTTCCTTAATCATTTCATGTTGTTTCGTTTCAAATTTCGTCTTAAATCTAGTTGAACTTAAAACTATAAATTGAGGCTACAAATTTGGTTTCTAAACTCACTCTATAATATTTTTAATCATCTTGACTTTAAATTAAAAAGAAAACACAAAATGCAACATTTGTAATACTTTTTAATTACAAATGTTGTAAGTGATTATAAACTGAATGAAAATTATATTAAAAGATTTAAATTTCAGTAAAATAACTTTAAATTCGTGTTATATTTTTTTAATTTAAATTAATATTGGAGAGTGGAGAATAGAATGTTAATTTTTACCCTCAAAATATTTGTCGTCAATACGTAATTATCTTTAGTTTTATATCTTTTTATACAATGAATTTGGAAATCGAGGAAAAATTAATCGTCAAAGCATTAAACTCTGAAAAACTCATATAAATGATATGTGTAATTCTACAAAACTGTAACATTTTGTCACATGCTGTTTATAACAAAAATCAAAAAATCTCTTGAATAGTGACAATGTATACTGCAATTCAATTATCTTCTAATACAATTAATAACAAAAAATATATTTTACAATATCATTATTCTGACCGCAATTTCTTAAATACACCATCTGCGATGGACTTACGGCACTAGCATAAATTCAATCTTCTCGAAGTACAGATAAACATTTTTTGAGCATTTCTGCATGTGTCTGTAAAATATTAACATTAAATTATGAATGCAGCTTACTTTCAATTAAATAAATAAAACAGATATATTAATTTATAGTTTAAACAGAATTACTAAACTTGTTATTAAAATTATTGATCAGTATTTATATATGTATTAATGATGAACAATAATTTATTAAAATATAAAGTCGTGAAATTGACAAGTCATTCATTAATATTTAAACCTTTTCTTACCTTGGCATGCTTAATTTCTAATTCTGTAAGTTCAACTAAATTCTTTTTGAAAGCTGCAATTCTTCTTGTTTTGAAATCCATCAATTCTAAAAATATACAAATAAAAATTAGAATCATAAATTGAATAGAATGATAAATTGAAACATATTAATAAATGTTGTTTAAATAATATACCTTCTTTTCCCTTCTCAGACATTTGTTCAAATTTTTCGCATGCTGCCACTTGTGTTTGCTCCGCCTTAAAATACAAAATAAAATCAGTTAAAGCCGTGAATAATTAAATTATTTCAAGAGAGACACTTTATGAAATGCAAATTACATTCAAATTTTTAATTTGATATTCATATTAAATCATTCTTTAACATTCTTCATTTTATGCTGCGCTAAAACTACGATCATTTATATTTTAATCAGGTGACGATAAAATAATGATTTAAATATCACCAATAGATTAAAAATGCAATGTGCGCAGAAGCTAAAATTTGCAAGAAAAGAAACGTATATTTCAGGAAAGTAATCTGTAAATCTTAGTTGCTGAGAAAATGTTAAACAAATTTCTTTTATTCTTCTTCCTTTTCAAAATTAGTAGTCATTTTTGTCTTAGTAAAACATAATAATAAATTGCAAATATTTTCATGCGCTTATATTCAGCAAAAACAATGAATAATAACATTAATCTTACAAATCAACTTGGTAAAATTATTTGCCCAGTCATATTTATAGTACAATCAAAGACAGCCTTCTTAATTTATTTAAAATTTAGTTTCATGCAAATTATCATGCAAAGTTAATCAAGAAACATATGTATATTAATAAAAATTTGTGTATTAATTTTATTTCAATATTTCTCCATATACAATTATAAAGTAAAAGTAGATACACTGAGAAGAAAACTAATTTTCAAATTACTATATTGTCTGATTTTAAAAAGGTATCATCTACGATATTTGCAAAATTACTATGCAAATATAAATACATACTTTTTATAGTATAATTACATTCGTTACATTAGAATATTATCATACTAATATATTAAATTTTGTTATACTAAATACAGAATATATTTATATTCGTATGGCAATTTTACAAACACCATAGGTGATATCTTTGCATAACAGAAGGTATGTTAATTTTGAATATAACTTTCTTTCACAATGTACAATATTCAAATGCAATTTTTCAGCTCGGTATATACTATATTTAAATTAAATGTTTTAATAATTTAGCTAAGCATGTTTCAAAGCATAATTTAACATAATGCACATCCTTAAGACAATCATAACAAAACACACCTGAGCTACCTCCCTCGCCTTGAGGAGCAAGAAAAATTCAATAATTTGTTAGAAATGTTAAAAAATGAATATATTTGCGATATTTTATTTTCTTTCTTGAACGGGTGTGCTGATAAATTTATTTATCTTTAATACCGTATATGATTATTATAAATGATTGATACATCGTTATTTTCTTAAATATGCTTATATCCATTAAATTAAAAAAATAAAGTTAAAACATTCCTACATATACTATTATTACTACAGATTACATAATTTACGTAAGACATATTATTAGAAAAGACACTTTACAGTATTTATAAGACATTTTACAAGTTACAAAGAACTTGTTACAAAGTTCTAAAGAAGTTATAATATTATAAAATGGTAAATTAATTATGATGTGACTTTAGAATAACAACCTTGCAAGAAAGTTTATAGAAAGTAATTAAAAGAAAAAAGCTATTTTAATGTCTTTTAAGTCATTGAAAAACAAGTTCAGAAATATCGAACATTTTTTATGGACGGTAATAAAAGTTTAAGTAATATAAAATGTCAAACCTTTCGAGTATTACAGTAAAATTACAGATAAACATTTACAGTAAAATGTTGAATTTTTTTTTATTCTTGATTGTTAGAAAAAAGTATTGGTAAATTAATTACTTTCCGTTGCTTTGTAAAAACTGTTTGTTTTATGAATATTTAATGAAATATATTGCAATTTTTTATAAATATTTTTCCCTGTATATTTAGTATTGTAGCCATGGTTGGAATCCTTTTAAAATACAGTATACAGATAATATTCATGAGAATGTATTCAACATGTTTCAAAGTCGTTATCGCAATAGGTAATCGAGTTGCCTCTAACTTATCAATGACTAGTAGTTGATTCGACCTTATTTAATTTTTGACGCTTTTATACTAGAAATGAAATTACAATTAAATGGTAATACAATATAAATTTAAATAAGAATAATTACTCTGTAATAATTAAATAGGATTAAATAATAATTAAAAATGTGTATTTAATCAGTTCATAATAAATTAAAAGTTGATGAAAGTTACTAGAGAATAATTAATACTTAATCAATGAATCGTCAATTGGTAATTTTTTCGTTTATAAATAATTTTTAATTTATTAATTAGTGGTAACAATATTATATTATAAAACTGTGTTACGTTTAAAACACTAGAATTAAAATGTTATATAGTATTGGTCAGATTGAATCATTTAAAACTGGGTGGATTATATACATTCTTTGTTGCATATAATTGTAAAAAATACTAGGTTTTAATCATTTTCACCACACATTTTTCCTCAATTTTTTTAAATTTATCCTTCCATAAGAATACTAGTTTAATCAGTTAGGTAAATAGTAAAAACCATTATTGAAAATACTTTTATAATAATAAAAATATAATCATGATTATAACAGAAACCTATCCACAGCATAAAAATGTTAATTGATTTTTTATTAATTAAATTAATTATTACAACATTTATAATTAACATTTTTTATAATTAATAAAATGTTTGTAATATAACATTAAAAAAGATTACAATGTAAATATACTTACAGCGTGAACATCTTTGTTTTTCGCACGCGCTTTTTCCAAGTTACGATTAGCCGTTTCGTACGCGTGCAATGCTTTTAATCTGCGAAATAGCAGTGCTTTAGCTGCGGCAGTGTCTCGCATATAATACCTTAAAGTGTCGGATAATTTTAAATCTTCATCGGATGCTACACGACCTTCTATTTTCTGTTCACATAAGATAAATGAGTTTTAAATTTAATCATCATTTGATACAATAAAATAGAATATGAGAATTTACCCTGAGTTTCTCGAAGAGTTCAGCAATTTTTGTCAGAAATCTTTCAAGTTTTCCTGTATCGGTTGTCGCTAATTGTAAAAGATTGGTCGAAATTTTAATATATGAATCTGCAACATCCTTATGTTTCGCAGTTTGTCTGTCAGCTCGATTTGTAGCTTCTTTGAGATTCGCATGATACGTTTGTAGGAATGTCATCTCCTGATCAAAGAAGTCGTTAACATCTTTGACAGTCGCTGACAATAAATATTCATCCGTAGTTTTAGACAGTGATTTTACTAGGCCACCAAACATTTCCATTTTATTTTTTCCTCGGACACACAAATCTTTGTCATATTCTAAGAATACTTTCAAGTTTTCATCTTTTCGAAAAATTGGATGGTGGGCTAAACGTGTAAGAAACATCTCGTGCATTGCGACAGTTTTTTTAAAAGTGGCTAAGTATTCGCTAAAAAGTTTAAGAATTATACATTTAAAAAGTTAATTACAACAAAAATATTATTAAATACATAACATTCATTCATTTCTTATTCTAAATTAGTATATTTTTAATCTTTAGAAGGTTACATTACATCTGTTTGTCTTTTACTTATTCATTTTACTGTAATGGAATTATATAAAAAGTAGGATTTTCTTTGCTTTTATTGCAAAATATATTGTCTATCATTTATTTATAATTTTTCAACTTTAGTTATTGATGCATCTGGATTCAGCAAATACGATGTTTTACATAGTCATCAGAAAATATTTTTTTGCCTTTGTTTAGAATTTCATATAAGTAGCTCAAAAGTTGGATGTTTTCTGGCATTTTTTGAATTTTGACTTCTATAATCTCTTTAATTACCAAAATTATAATTATTTTTTAAAATTGTTCCTTTTTCCAAAATATTTCAAACATTCAGAGGGAATCAAAACATTATGAAAAAAATAGCAATCGCCATGATATAACTCACAAACTTATATGATTATTTCTGTATTTGAAAACTTCTTTTGAATTTTCTAAAGTTGACCCTCTAAAAATTAATTTAATTAATTACTTGTAATTTTCACAGTATGTATATTGTGTAAAAGTAATTAAAAAATATAATGTAGTTTCTTAAAATTATGATTTTATTTTATAATTTGTGTATATTACAAAAAATGTAATACTTACGCTTCTAATTCTTGTTTCATTTTATTAAATTCTTCTTTTGTCATACTTCCTTCTCCTTCACCTAATTTTTGCAATTTTTCACGAGAAGCATCAAAATCAGGCCTTGGAGGGCATGGCGGAATCTATAAGAAATTTAGGGAATTTAATTAATGTTACTTTATTAATTCTAAAACTTTTTTTTGAATTCATTAGCTTATTACATTTACAATCTATATAAACATTTTATATTATTATCATGCTTGTTATAAACTATCACACCCATATAATTATGAAATTATTATTAGTTAAGGTATTAAAAATAAATTATTTTAATTCTTTAATTTGAAATATGGAAATAAAGTTGTATATAATCAGAAAATTATGCAATCAGAATTAAAGAAACAGTGATAAACAAGTATAGATTGTGTAACGTAAATTTCATGTTTCTTTTACACGAAGCAATGTTTTATAATGTACAAATATTAAAATTAAATTATTTTAACTATTATTATGGCTAATTTAGAATATTAATGTTTATACATATATTTATCAGTGTTGTGTCTTAAAATGACTAATCAATAATATGAGTATCTTTTATACAAAAGGAAACATATATATAAAAGAATATAATCATTGTTATTATGTTATTAATTTCGGTGACAAAAAATTTACTCATTTTGTATGATTTCACATTTTATACTTCACTGTTTATTTTCAATATATATTTTTTAAAAAAATATTTCTATAAATATAATAATATAACAATAATTTTCTGTATTTTTAGAAAATTTATCTGTAAATATAAATGTGTGAATCTAAGTTCTTGTTTATTTAGTTTAATATACTATTATATTATATGTTACGGTATTATTATACTATAACAACTATAAGTATGAAATATAGTTTGAAAATATAGAATGCACTTACAATGTATCCCGCATATCTTTCATTTTCTTCAAAACGATCATGTAACCAAACAAAATCTTCATGCTCACGCATTACATAAAATTCTTGTTTTTCAAATTCTGGTAGGGTTGTTTTTGTGTGAACAGTAAATTTCACTTTGTCTTTTTCACTCAAAGCATCAGAAATATCCACTTGTAAAACTTTGTCATTAGAATTATCTAAAGAATCTGACTGGACAACCTAAATAAATATGATTGGAATTATTGATTATTTAAGTTTGGTACAAGAATAATGTATTATTCTTAGAATGAGTCATGTATAGATAACATTTGGCAAAAAAAAAGAAAGAAAATAAAAATTATAGGCATATAATTTTAAACTACTTTGTTATTAAGCAGGTGTAATATAGTTAAATATAAAGTCTAGAAATAATTAAACATCCTGTTTATGATAAATTTAATGCCAGTTTACAATATTTTATATCTCTAACAGTGTATACGAATAATTATTCTATTCTGATCTTATAAAGTACTTTTGTAACACTAAACGTTTACATATGAGTCATATATGAATTCAAATAATACTTCATATTTATAAATATGCAAATAAAGTAAAATAAATATGAATTATTAAATTTCACATTTGACCAATTAACGGCTTTAAAATTATAATATTTTAAATTAAAAAAAGTACTTTAAATTATCTAATTCAGTACGAAAATAAGTAAAGATAAAATATAATATGTAATAAAAAAAATAATAAAGTCTAACAGTTACTCTTTCATAAGTAAATTTCAAAGTTAACATCTTCACAATTCTGACTACTGAATTCTAAAAATGTTTAAGTTTAATATTTGCAATATTAAAGAAATACTGTTACTTACAGACATGTAATTAGGAAATAATTACATGTGCATTGCGGTAATACATTATTAATTAAATGTTTAAAGAATTCTTATTTATTTATAACTTCAACATTGACTGTATGATTTAGTAAATTGTTTTCCTTGATAATCAAATGTATTAATCTTTGTATGGAAAAAAACAATGTAATTACCTTCTTGGCAGGCACACTGCTGTTGAGAATGTCGTTATCGCATATTTCATCTTGCAACATGATTGTAACAAAAAAAAATCACTGTCCGGGTAACAGTGACTACTTTATTCCTTGGATTATTATTTGTACGATGTGGAGTAATTTGAGCAACAAATCTATTGAATGACCGGCAATCAAAGATAACAGGTTCCACCTACCATTATGGCGTCCGAAAGCGTCCCCTCTACTTTCTTTTTGACACTTGTTTGTCAACGTCACAACTGTCAATGTGAGAAGATAGATAAATATTGGTGATAATAATAACAACAAAGAAGCTAAATAAGCCAACCAGTGGTTGTTGAAAGAGAGTAAAAATCGGCGATGGGAGGGGGGAGGCATAAGAATATTAAAGATAAGTCTTTGGAATATTGGCAACCGTGGATGAACCCATATAATTTTAAAGATATTTTTGTGCTTGCACCAGCTTATGGCATGTTCCATCTCGAACAATTTCTTAAATTGAAAAGGGATGCATTTATATGAATACAATTGTCCATCCTTTTTTAATTTAAGAAATTGTTCAAGTATGGAACATGCCTCAGCTTAATGTTAGAGATATTGTTAGAATTTTGTATCCTTTAAAATGCATATAGTAAAGAAGGATGGGAAATGAATATTTCATCATTTCTTATCAACAATAGGTGTATTTGAAAAGTGACATCATAATATCTTGTGAGAATTTGTCTCTTTTCTTCTTCATTTAATGATAACTTGAAAGAGAGAGATGAAACTTCAATAATATTTTCTGAAAATCTTTTCCGAATACGCCACAATACAAAAATTTTACAATAAGAAGCGTGACGAGTTAAATGTAGGAGGTATCATCTATATCAACTAGATGGCGGTAGTAATACTGCTCATTTTTGAAATTAACACTCACGGAAGTTTAAATATTTTTATCAAACAGTTTAGTAGGCTAGTGAATCAATACCGACTTTTTCAGGGCTTTTTATTATACATGTTATTATATTTATTTTGTTATACATTTTAAATATGTATTTAACTTTTGAGAAGATAAATTTTTCGAGTAAAAATGTAGAATATAACTAATGATTTTTTTAGCGATATTCATAAATTAATATGTAAACATATATTAAGAGTATTATTTGCATTATAAGAAATAAATTGATTGTAAAAATTGATTAATAGAGAATGCTGCAACATACTCTTTCAAAACTAAAATTACACTCGACGCTCCCAGTTTCAGCCTTCCCATTTTCAACGTGCTCCCATTTTCAGCGAAATTTCTTCCCCGTTTTCAGCGGAAATGTTCCTATATCCGGTTCGCTGTGTAACCATTAATAACTGAATATCGATGGCGGCTTAATTCATTAATAATTGTATACAGTTTAAGGCAGGTTACAACGGAAACAACCGAATAGAAATAACCAATGAAAATATACATGCACTAAACACGTGCGCAATTGCGCCCCGCTGAAACTGGGAGCACTTCCGGTCTCGAGCTCGCTGAAACTGGGAGCGTCGAGTGTACTTAGAAACAGCTTTATATAATTCATCTTTTTTAATTTTATATAACGTATAAAGTATTGGCATTTGCCTTACTGTTGAATTCACATGTAACCAAATAATAAAAACATATGAGTTTATCAGAGATTTTAAGAGTATTTTTTTTACTTATGATTTTATTTAGTGCATATATGATTTATATGATTTACATATAAGTTATACGTTAGATATTGTGGATTAAAAATACATTTAATAGATTTGAAAATTATTTTTATTACACAAAAAGGACAATTTTATTATACATATATTATTCTTATTTACATCAAGGTTATGGTGAAACGTCTCTCGTTGTTGAAGTATTTATATTTACAAGTGTATATCTAACGGGAATTTTGCTGATTCGAACTGCGAAAAAGGATAACATTTCACCTTAACTATAAATTAAATTTCGCGGCTAAAAATGTATTAAATCCTCTCGATATGCGTCACAAGGGGCCGCATTGAGCCAAACTCTGTAGTCAATTGCAGTTCCCTTTAAGTACAGTCGGTATATATCGCATGTAATAATTCCGTTAGATGGCGTTGTGATTTCAAAACGGAGTACTATAGAATGAGGTAGCTTTCCACATTCTTTGGCGCGTACACATGTATATTTATTATCGACTACGTCGGTCATATTCCAAAATTTACCGGAAATAATTTGCATCTTTTTTTTGACTCTATGAAATTCAAATGTTTGTTTTACCGACGCAATGACTGGTATTCCATTCCAAAGGAACTCACACTCGATATACAAAAAAAAAGTTAATGTAATACAGATGAAACGTTTATTATTATTTGCAGATTAATATTTTTGAATATAGATTTATTCAAATATCACTCACTCAATGTAACTAATTTGTACATACATTTTTTTTTTGTGAATTCTTTTGCTTCTCATGATTTCTTCATTCATCTAACATTTGCACGGTTAAGTAGTAAGAAAAAAAAATAGTTAAAAAAAGCACGTTTACCTATCATACTATTAAAAATCAGAAATTAGTCCTAATGTACCCTAATAGCAAGAAATATTCCAAAATATTTCTATGTCTGAGTTCAGAAATATTTATGGTACATTTTTGGAATATTAAAAAAATATGAATGTACCAAAAATATTCTTTGCTAATACGGTTGTAGTAATTGCTAGTTTAAATGTACTTAACAAGCAATGTAACCTTAAGTTAACAAAAAGAAAAATATTTTACGTCATGTAAAATAAAAGTGTACTTTTCTACATGGTCCATAACTTTTTTAATTCACATAAAACTCTTTTTATATTTACATTATATAAACTTGGATTAATTAACATACTTCATATAGTACGTTTTTAAGAGTGTGCATTAGTCCTAATGGTTCCTCTCAATCAACCACACATTGCGCAGTAATAACTCTGAGTTATTAACGCAAGTTTAACGGAATGTTAATGTAAAGATATTGCAAATATTTTACAGTTATCATTATTTAATATTTTGTGCGATAACAGTAAAACATTTTTATATTAATATTGAATTATCCCCTCGTCAACTCACTTCGCTTGAGCGCAAAGATATCTCAAAGTTAATTCTGCGGGAGAACTTTATTAAAACGCACGCGAAACGCCTGCGTTTCGCACGGTATAACTTAAAGCTACTGCTGCGTAATGCGTAGTTGACTAGTCCCTGTAACAACTACCTTTTCGGACTCGGAGGGTTATGTTCATTTCCATGAATTAACTTGAATTGACTCGCTTATTGGTACCTTCTTGAAAACTCGTAGATTCTTGTAACCATCCCACTTTTCAAGGCTTCAAGGATAAACTAACTGGAAATCTGATATTTATAAACCATTGAAATACTTTGTACTTTATTAATGCACTAATAATACAGATATCAATTAATTAACATCGCACAAATTCACGTTTAATGATGAGGAACATAAGGTTGTGAGTCCGGCAACATGTTACTCGTGTCCGCGGTGCTTTCCCCGGAACTGCACAGCATTCCCACCAACGTATAATCAACAAAGGCCGGCACGTCGATGTCCGTGACGTCGGCGTAATGAATCGAGTGATTTCCAGCCGTTATTTGATTATGTCTAGTATCTACAACGTCGCAAGTGTACTGACATCTATCGTTGTTCGAATAGAAGTACGGCTCGGGACTATTCTGATTCGGATTTGACATTTCCGTCTGCTCTGGAAACAGCCTTTCCGAAATTTGCTCCTGATTCGGGTACGTCAATCGCTCGTCCAGAATCCTGTTCGCGTTAATGCTCTTACCAGTCATGCACGCGTCCATCATTGGATGAAAATTGTTGTACTGACCGAAATTACAGTTATTGTCGGAAACAGGACTTTGACTAGAATGCAACGCTTGTTCCAAAGGCTCGTCCTTCATACCCCCGCATTTCATCTGATAACCGCCATATCCGCTCACATTTTTTATAATATCCGCCTCCTTTGGCGACTCGAAGTTCAATAAATTCAATCTCCCGTCTTGCCTCTGATGCGTCCAGTAGGTTTGATCCTGTTCGCACTTGGAAATCCCTGGCTCGAAGTCTTTATTTTCATGATTCCTCGCGTAGTTAGGATAAGTAGCGACCGCGTCATTGTTAAGCGAATGATTTTGGTTGGCGTCCTTCGTGATATTGTAACAATTCGTCGGGCCGACCCTTTTTAACGCGAAGCCATTTATCTTATCCGTTTCGAAGGCGTCGAACTGCAATCTGTCGTCCTGCGTCTGGGACACGCTCAAGTGGCTGCTGCTCGAGTCTTCGCTGAGAAGCTGATTCCAGTAGGCTTGGTCTTGCGACATTTTTGCCGTTTCGTATTTGATGATTCCACTTCCTAAATCCAACAAAGACGGCGGGGAGCGCGTGACATCCTGGGAATTGGTTGAGAAGTCGGATCTCAACGGTTGGTCCAGTTGGAAGATCTCTTCCGGTTGGAAGAGGTCCCCTGTGAAGGATGGAAAGTCTGGGTAGGAAGTTCCCTCTTGAGGAATTTGATTTGGCAGACAGTAGCTGTCCTGGGTTTGGGCATTTTCCGGCATCCAAAAGGGCGTTTCCGCGGGCGCTTGCTGGTGGGTGTAGACGGGGTGTTGCTGGTGGTGGTGGGATGGTGGTTGGTAAGGTGAAACACTGGTCTGCATCGCGCACATGCACTCGAAAGGTGAGCAGGAACAAGAGTACCCTGCGAGTGAATTGTACCATAAGTATTTAAGTTCATTAAACGAATCAAAATGCTTAATTGCGTTAAATTTAATTTCCATTTCAATATTACCTTTGTCGGAAATCAAGGGTGGTGGTTGAGTTGTTCGCGTTGTTGGATTTAGAATTTCGGAGTTTGGCCTCTTGCTTCCGCGTAAAGTCATTAGCTGGACATAAATAAGTGGTATGAATGAAATGTCGAGGGTGATACGATTGTGTTGAGCGTTTTATCGTGTGAATTTCTTGAATACCTTTGATCCAAGTGCGGCTTCTCTAGCTAATAAAACGGCTAATCCTCGCACGCGTCTTCCCGCCCCGACACTCCTTCTGGCCTCGGAAGTGGATTTCGCTTCGGGACGAGGATGATCATGCTGACCTTTGGCTTGAAAAAATATGGCGTGCTCGGTGTGCCGCCAGAAATGGGTCACGGGATAACCGCAATGGCCTCGACAAGATAGAATTTCCAATCTTCCCGTGCATTGTCTATTTGGACATGGTTTGCCCTGTTGCTTTTTCCTAGCCTGGAAGTTAATTTGCAATTAGCTATAAATTCCTAATTATCCTATTAAAAATATAAATAAAGGAATTGATTGTGACGAAGAGACTTTTTATATTTACATCCTATGTCCTTTGGATGTAAACAAACAATATTATTTTCTTTGTTTCTTTAATTTGGCCTTTCAAATATTTCATTATTCAGTTCAATAAAAGTATGCGTCATTAAAATGATTCATCGCTAAATTTTACCTTATCACATATGGCTGGACGAAGGTGTACTCTTCCGCCTCCTGGTAAGACACATCCTTGCGAGCAAACCAGTACTCCCAGGCAAGATTTCTTTAAAATGCTAACATTGTGATTGTTTGTATTTCGCATTGCCCATCCTGAGGCGTGTCGCCTTGCTTCTTCGCAATCTGGACCGTACACTCTTCTTACGTGACCGTCCGCCCATTCGCACCAAGGATCATATTCTACCACCTTACAACATAGGCAGATCAATAGATTAATTACAATTTATTTTATTTTAAGAGTATGCACTTTATAATACATTTATATCAATAATTGGTTGCAATGTTAAGTAGTGTTTGATTGTTTATTTTTGAAATATTGTATGTCTCTATAAAATTATATTCTTTAGGGGGTAAAGGGGGTAAAGTTCTTATAAAGTTTTATTTTTCATAATTTGATTTCTTGTTTAAACAATCTTATGTCGAGAAACAAAAAATTAAGTACTTACTCGTGGAACATTGGAGTCATTTATATCCCATTCTTGGTGAGGGTGTTGTTGTTGGTTTCCAGCAACATTTGCTGACATTGTAGGGGAGCCCACACGACTCCTATAATTTTTAATCATTTGTTATAGGGTATAACAATTTAATATATGTCGTTATATATATGTAATTATAAATGCATATTAAGTTGTCAAGCAACTTTTTGCCAACTAATTTGCCATACTTATAATATAAGTATAATTTAAAATAATATATAATAAGAAATAATAATTGAATTATTATTTTTCTAATACAACTGTTTTACATATATACCTTTTTACATATATTTTACATATATACATATAAATGAAGTAATTTTTTTCACGCTTTCCGTAATAACGCATCTTATTAACGTTAATTAATAGAACAAAAGTTAACAGATGAAATGTGGTAAAAATGATTTTGATCGTGATGCCATTAATAAAATGTAACATTGATATATTGTTAATCACGTGATCTTAACAAATTTCTAATTTAACATTGCGCAACCGTTGACATCGTGAGTCAGAGTAATCGAGATAAAATCCCAATTTATAGCTTACTGCGGCTCGTGCTTTGCATTATACTTATGGGTGCTCATGGGTGGCCACGACAAGGTGTTTGCCGACTTTCTGGAATTTCTCCTTTCTTGCCAAAACTCAATTTTTTTACATTCAATAATAGACCTTACGAATTCATCGTCACAACATTCAATTGACCGAATTTAAACAAAGTGTATGTCTTTGTTTATGTCATCGAATTTTAAGTTTAAAGTTTTTTTTCATTTATAACATTGATTGTTAAAGACAAAATTTACATAAAGTCAGTTTAAAAGAAATTTATTGTTTGCAATAAATTTCCTTCGTTTTGAAGGCAGCAGTTATGTGCTGTATTTAAGATGGAGTACATAAATCTACGAATAATGTTCTGGTTGTATTATCTCTGTAATTCGAAAGAACTTTTTATCATAAAGATAATATCAAAATGGAATTTACGAATTCATAGAATTATATTACTTCATCGATACGCAATTCCTTTCGTAAATACGTTTACAAAATTTATTAAGTTTTCACAAAAATTGGGTAACTTTGAAAAATTGCTTACTTAGTAAAATGATTGAAATATATTTCAAAAGGGACAACTAGGATAAAACAAACTGGCTCATTTTAGTGGCAAAAAAGCTTGAATTAACTCTAATATAACTATATTAGGTAACTATAAATACAATTTTATAGTTAATACGAAGATTAACTATATATAGTTGATTTTAATATCCTTCTTCTCTGGGTGCAATTATAAATGTTAATATTTGTATGCATGAGCATATAATTGAATTCAAAAGAATAAAAATATAGTACTTTCAATATTTTCTCTTTTTTCAATAGTAACCAGAATCAAATACCAAAGATTCTGGTTTCAAGACCCACTTTTTTAATCTTAATCTCTCGCAGGATATATTTTACTTCACAACTTTCTTAAAATTCGTAAAATATTCATCTTAATGTATTAACTACATTTTGTTATTAATATTAGAACATTTAAATAAAATAGTTTTACTTGAAATAATCATCCAGCCATTTTTGTGGTAACAATAACCATAAATGTAGTCGGTATATTTGTACCATCAACAAAGTAAATCGATGATTAATTCCAAAGATGAACTTGGCAGCCAAAAACCAGCCACTATTTTGAAACTATCCAATAATGAATCTGTGTGTCATCTAAAATTGGAACGAAATCTTGCAATGCAACAAAAACGCAATAAAACCAGGCCAAATTGTTGACTGTTCCTTTTCACTTCCGCGAAAGCTCAACTTTGAACCAATAAAGTCGAAAATAACCGGCGAAATCATAATTCAATGCCCCAGCTCTGAGAGGAAAGGCCAAAGGTCAGAAAAAAAAAGGGAGAATAAGAAAAAAAAGGGGGGAACGAAAGAAAGAAAGCATCGGCGATATCGTTCGAGATTCTCATTGGAAGTGACACGCGAAGGTGTTGGATTGAAAAATGCGTGTAATTTTATGAGCGAGACCGCGGTTATCCAGGAAGAGGCGTGCGTTTTTTTTCGGTGCAGCGTGTTTCGCATTTCTCGGAGCGAAGAGGCGATAGTTAACTCCGAAAGCGAGACGGCGGAGGGGATGGGGTTGGCAGGGAGTTTGGGGCACAGTTTGTGCGAGTCTGCGCGGTGAATGATTGTTCGGATCGGTGATAAAGTCATCGCCTTTAGCAGCGAGTAAGATGATACATCGAACGGCGATGCAAGGTCGAGATTGCGCGTGCGTATGTTCATCCTCTCTCGGGGCCCGAGCGTCCGAGCAGTCGTGCGGTCGTGCAGTCGTGCCGGGGCATCGCGCCACGACGACTCGTTCTGATATTAAACGGGAGATATCCCTCTGCCTCGCGAGCAGGCCACTAAATATCTCGAATCTGAAACGGAAAGGGAACGGGCATGGAAATAAAATCCAAACCTTCGGCCTTTTCTGACTTATTCGCGATACGCTCCAACCTCGGGGTTACCAACAAGTTAATTTCTGCCACGCTTGAAAATTATCGCTCCTTTTTTTTTTTTTTTTTTTTTTTTTTTCATCCTTCGCCAATATCCGGAAGGAAGTCGCGCGCAAAAAGAGAACGAAATTCATTAAACCGATGCCACAAATGCAACGCTTTATCTCAGATGCTTGATTGATGAATGCTTATTATTGTTTTTGTATTATTATTTTTATTATTATTTGTTTCAAGAAAATAATTTGTATTGTAATTTGACTGCTAATGAATTTTAGATTCGTATCATTTAATATATCTTGTTTCCTTTACTTCAATTAGTTTCTTTTTCTGGTAAAATTACTTTATTGAATTGGTTTTTTGTTCCGCAAACAAATAAATTTGAAAACGAAAATACTCATGGAGAGAAGAGATGTAATAAAAATTACTAACGTGTTAATCAAGTCGACATATACTTGTAAAAAATACAAATGAAATTATCATCTTAAATTAGTAAAAAGTATCGGCACATTGAAGAAAAAACATTGGTAAAAACATTGCTTTCAGACAATGATTGTAGATATATGCTGATAGATTTTACTAAGTTAGGATGGTAAGTTGTTCAAGTGTGTGATCAGTTTTGTAACGCGTTAGTAATCTTTTCTAGATCTTTTCCCTTCGTGCAAAAGTTCTACATGCATATTGCACCAATTTGATGTTGAAATAAATTTGCATACAATATTTGTTTATTCAATAAGAACCTGTAAACGAGAAATGTCATTTAATTACTACTGAGCTGACCTTTTGACCTTTCTATACTTTTTATGAGATAAAAGGGATGAAACCATTGGTCTATGCAGAGATTCTATTACAATTAAGTTTTCCTCTATAGATGTGACATTGTGTTTATATAGGAATATAAATTTCTCTTCTTCGAGTTGGATTAAGAAAATATCACACCTTCTTTAAAATTGATTATGATTTTTTTTCACATATCATTCACTTGTTAAAATTAGTTTTATACCCTAGAAATCATTAGTCTAGTACAAGTACGAAAATGATCCAGCAAAATAATGCACTGAAAAACAATTCTTTTGGGAAAATCTATGGTAAAATTATAAATATTTATAATAAACGAATCTTATTAAGCTGATTTATACTAGTTTTCTTATTATAAAAAAAAATTTCACTATATGAGATAAATTAAGCTGACTTCCCTACCCTTGTAAGAAAAAAATCAGCTCGATAAAAATTGTTCATTGAATATTATAGTAATTTTCAAGATCTGGTAAAATATAAACTAAAAATAATTATCTAGACACCTGGCAAACTGTGTCAACTGTCACTGACAGTCTGTGAGTCTAGTTATAATTTAGTCTTTAACATTTGATATTATGAATTACATTACTTTGGAAATCTTGATGAAAAAGCACTTTCCCCAATATAATTATTCTGATTATTACCTTAAAAAAAGTGATTGAGAGATAAATTTATCCTTGATAGGCAGTTATTTTATCTTTATATAACGGATTATTTGTCTGTCAATATTGTCGCCGCTTTGATCAGAGTCTATTTCTTGAAAAAAAAAAGAACAAAAACGGTACATCTTTCAAACGGGTCGAAATATACGATAACGTTGAAACAATAAATGTCAGTTTGAATGAAATGTCGGGAAAGAGCGATCCGAGGTAATGACAGATATTGGTCGATGTACAGTTAGTAGCATCGATGGTAGCACTCAGTCGCATAAACAGCAGATAAACAGAGGAACGCCAAGCCACCAATAGTGCAGCATGATAACGCCCACTCGCCAATGAGAAACCCGCAGAACGCCCACTGATTAGATACAAGAGAAATTTTGTAAATCCCCTTTGTGGAAAGAAATCAATGTTCGAGTTTCAGTCAACTGTACTAATCCGTCTATATGTGCTTTAATTTTATATATATATATATATATATAAATATTCATACGTGAAATCAATTACCCCAATTATTTTAACCTAACTTAAAGGCAGTTACTCGTCCCCTTTTGCATTGAGAAATATAGTCTTGTAAAATAAGTATTTATGCACGAATTTTGTATAATAATGTAGTAAAATATCTTCAATATATAGTGATGTTCGCATATTTTTAACTAAATATTACAAAATTGTTTATTAAAGTTAACTTTCTCCTTGGAAATATTTCTGGTTTGCTAAATAATATCATCTTTACTATCTATATCTTCAAGAAATTGTTCAGCTATGTTCATTTGCTGTTTAAAGATTTACTTTTTATATAATAAACTTCATTATGAATGTATTTGTCAAACTATACGTATATATATTTTAAGTTGCAGATATATTGGTACCTGTTTTATTAACTTTTACAACTTTCTCATTTGAAATATATATAGAATAATATTGTTATTGTATATATGTCTCTGCATTCAATTTGATATCAATCAATAGATCAATTATACACTAAGAAGAAAGTTGAATTACTATATCTTTTCACGTTGGGAAGATATCGTTTATGGTCTTTCAAAAATTATTATACCAATATAATTTTGTACGTGGTATAATTTTTTATATTAGTACTGTAAACTAGTCTGTAATTTAATTTCATTGTAATGATGAGATATCAAAACACCGTCTCGTGGACAATGATTTCAATGCAATAGCATGAGCCGCAAGTTGTTTATGGGCGAATTTTTGGACAAAAGCCACAGGTAAATTACGTGAATAAAACACCGTGACACATATCACTAAATATGTATTCTTCCATATACTCCTTGTGTAAAAAACTGTGTGACAAATACGGCTATATATGTAGCAAAATGAAATCATTTACTCAGCCACAAATGATGGCACATATATCTATGACAGTGTCTGTCAATATGTAGTTTATTTGTAACTTTATGTGGTCCGCATTTCTAAAATTATATTACAATTGTAATATTAGTTATTATAATATAGTATACTTATTACTGTATAGTATACTATACTGAGAAAATAAATTGGTTACTTTTTGCTGTAACTCAACTTCTGATTTAATTAACCAAAATTTTGATTATTTGAATCATAATTAGTATCTTCAAAATAACTATCTAAGTCCAGTATTTTTTAATATATTATAAATTAAGTTATTTAAATATATTGATATTATATAGATATATAATTAAGTAAAAATTGAAATTTTGAACTATTTATGAAAATGCAAAACTTTCCATGACCATACATGTTTTTTGACTTTGCATAAGTGACTATATTTGTTCATATATATTTCTTGGGTTTTTATACATGTTTATAAATGCTTCCCTAAAGTTACAATACTACATAGCTAGCTGTTTGATTTTCAATACACCTTTTTTACAAATACATTCCTTGAAATGTCCTAAAACTTTCAAAAAAATCCGGAGAATACTTATATCTTTTCTTTCGAGAATATAACCATAACTTATTTTTCAATCCAAAGTTCATCGTGTGAACGTTTTATAACAACATTATTAAAGTTACTATACAGACAAATATACGTACAATACAACCATAGTTGTTGCTTCTTGGTAAATGTTGAGGTCCTTGATATTCCGAAGAGAATCGAATTTTCAAACAACAATATTTTCTCGTCAAGAATGATCCCAAAAGAATTGTTAAAAACAATGAAATATCACAGCTGTGCACTATCATCCGCTCAACACTTGTCACTTATAGAGTTTTGTACTGACACTTATCAAAGCTGGGTCAATCCAAAAAATGTTTGCGAATGATTTTTTTCTTTTTCTTTCTTTCTTTTTGTTATTACAAGTTCACTCGATGTTTGAACAAAGTTAATTTGTTTGTCCGACGTAATGTTGACTGTTCGAGAAGTATTATTATCTAACTTTTTTTGAGTTTAATCGTCATTGCGATGTAGCGTTGCGCGCTTGCGTGTGACGGAGTGGCACGTGCATGCGACGCAAAGTCACGGCGAGGACTGATCGACGTCAAATTTCGTCGGTTCTCGCCGATGACTCGCGGTTCCTCTGCCACGGGGTCCCAAAGCACCGCCTACGGGTGTGGTCACACTTGACCAATAGGCGCGCTTCTAGGTTAAAGGGTCCCTCTTTTCACCGGTAAAAGGTTCCCTTTATTCATCCTTATACGGAATAAGCGATTAATAAACATTACAACCAGGATGCAGAAGTTAATGAGATACTTCGTAGGGGTGAAATTGGGATACGACGGAGTGGGGGAAACGAATTTCAAGATTTCCCTTTGTAAACTTAGTTGGGGAAGTGGGATGTGTAGCGGAGTTGTGTATGTAATTGTAAGATTCAATACGTTTTTCGTGGGGGATTGGGGAGGGGGGCAATTGTTTCCAGAAAAATAATTTTAGTTTTAGTTTTGTTCGTTGGTTGTTATTCATTTTGTTGTATGAAAAAACTAATTTAACGTGGTGATTACATACTAAATATAACTTTTAATATGAATAAATAGGAAATAATGGGAAAAAAGAAGAGTATAGTTTTTTCGTTATTTCAACAGAAATGTCAATTATTAATTTTCTCCTAAATGAATAAGACTTAGGGTAATCAGTTTGTGAATTACTTGAATTATCAACAATTTACTCTCAATTTTAAAAGAATGTTAAAAGAATTTTTTACCATTTTGAAAGAATTTACTCGTGATTTAAAAAGATTTTTCTCGTTGAAAGAAAAACTATTTTTTAAGTAAAAAAGAAATTGTTCAAATGTCTCAATGGAATGTATTTGATTGTTTCAAACTAAAGTTCGTTGTTTCACAAATTATAATTAAATAATTTTCTTCATACAAATACATTTTTATGAGTGCAATAAAATAGTATTAGAATACTTTAATTGAAATGGTTTTTTAAAGAAGATGTATATTTTATTGATGAACATTTGCTTCAGATAGATATTTTACTATTATCGATTACTCTGTATATGCACAAGTACGAAACTTTTTTTTCTACCACGAAATTATACATGTTCTTATTTTTATTATCACGACGAAGTTATCGTAATTTTTTACGGTCGTTTACGAAATAAGAAACAGTATTTAATCAGAAATTTATCATCCGCATTGAGCAATAAACGAGTTATGCGTCGCGCTGGCTGAAAGTTCGTAATCAGCTGGTTTCGGGGGTGTTCCAAAGGAATTGCCAGCCTTTTACCTTCCACCTTTCCCTACCCTAGATGCCCGCATCCAAGACAACGGCCCGTTACGCTTCGATCGAACTCACGGTGTAAATATATCTGTCGAGGTGAAGCTCTCAAATTTGCACGAATTGTCAGCTCAATTCGATGCCTTTATAATCAGCGATTCCAAACTGCTCTTGTTACATTTCTGCGTTGTACCGCATGCGTGATCGTGAGAGTGCGATGAATACAAATAAGGTCGACGGACCAATAAACGGCATTGTAGGCGATTATTGCCCAGTTTGTTTAAATGCTCGAAATATTCCACTCGGGACGTAAATGTTCCATTGAGTTGTTCCCACCAGTCAATGCTCCAAAGTATTCGCGGTTATTTCTCTGAAAAGAAATTTATTAGTAGTAGTATAGCTAATATTTCTTATAACAACTGGGGAATTAGAAGTGCATTTATGGCATTCCTTATAATATGATACAGTATTTTAAAAATTATAAGAAAATTATTTTCTTTATCGAGGAATAGAACTCGATACTTCGCAGTCATTAGTTGTGCCTTTTACCACTACTCTACGCTGATATCTGGAAATATAAAGCAAACTTCACGAGTATCCATGACTGAAAACCTCTAGATCACTCTTTCTCATTGACACTGAAGTTTGACAAATGATTTTTAAGGGTGGTAAAGTACTGACTGATGACTGTGAGGTAAGGGATACTGTTCCTTGATAATTTGTCTTAAATATTTTTTCAAATATATTTTATAAGTTTTACTGCATCATATTACCAGGAATACTATAAATCCAGATATATCCTTAGTGGTGTTATTTAAAATAGTTATATAAAATAAGTTAATCGTTCAAAAATTGCTTTAATTTAAAACAGGAAATGGGTTTAAAATATTGTCATCTCCGTTAATAGAAGGCTTAAGGTTAATTTAATTTAACTTGATATTAATTATTAGTGTAAAATAATCAATTGGTAGAGTAATCAATCATAATAACTTCTAACTTTTCCATGTTTATCTTTCCTCTTATTTCGAAATCTATTGAAGGTATCAAATGACTTCTACATAAACGAAAGGGGTTCCCGAATGCTGTTTGCTCGCAACCATTTCAACGGATTATCGACATAGTTTACAATTAGTTTTGATGTATCGAATAGGTAGCCTTCTTGTCTCTTTTTATTCTCACAACTTCTGCTGGAAAATATTATAAACATGCGGGAAAATGATACTCTTGGGAATGAGATAAAAGTGAGATTTTAGTTGAACTAATGTTTATATAAAAATGTATCTGCAAAAATCTCTTCTACTTTTACCTTATGCCATTTTGATGACTTTACATTTATTATTACAAATATAATTACTAATTTCATTTAGTAATATATATGTACTTACTTACTTTACTTACTTTACTTAACTTTCATATTTTTATAACTCTGAACAGGTATTTTTGAGTTTTCTGCAATGAATTATAAAAAAATTTCATTATAACTTAAAATAATTTTGGATTCAAATTCGTTTTCAGTTTTTAAATAGGAAAATTTTGTAGATATGTGTCATGCATGTGCGATTTAGTAGTGCCACGTGTTTCATGAACTTATAACCCAAGCGTTACTTCCTATCACGTGTTAAACACAGGTGTTGAACCAAATGCTTAGAAGACGCGCATTTTTCACAACAGTAGATATTGTTTCGAATGTAACTTGAAAATGCATGACACGTTTTTGATCTTATTCTTGATGAAAACAAAACAGTGTTTTTGGATTTACAAGAATTTAATTTGATCGTAATCTTTAAATTCATTCCAAAATACATCTTTTTTTAGTGGTGAAAACTTAAATACATTTACGTTGTAAATTAGCTCGATGGCTATGCAAGACCATATGAATGAATAGTGGTCTAAATATAAGTCTAATAAATATTGTCCAAGTAGACCTGGGATACACGTGTTACAATTCGACAGGATAACTGCTTTTGCTGAACTACATCGGCTTTAACAATTAATACCACATGGCTCTGCAAAAAAATAAATAACAGGGATTGATCAAAAGAGATGAAAAAAATAGTTAAATTTGGTGCAAAGTAAAGAACAACGCGTTACATTTCAATCACTTTTTGGGGCTTTAAACTTTGACAGTTAGTTAATTAATAAATTTGAACTGTCCACATTCGTAATTTTATAACTAAATTACTTTATATATATTTCAATGAATAATGAAACTTCTCTTCCAATCACTGAAAATCCTGACTAAAAAAAAAGTAAGTTGAAATAGTATATCAGACGAAAAATGGATATCTTTTCAACTTCAAGAAATACAGTAATTTTTACTACCAAACTATTCAAGAAACTTTAGTTGGCTGAACATTTTTCTCTGAGTGTACACTGAGAAAAATAAAATAAGAACCACCACATTTTCTGGCATTCTGAGACTCTATATGCCAATATTAAGAACATTATCAGATAGCCTAGTAACTGGTTCCTCATTTTTAACCACTAATAATCAGAACTGTAATACTTTTTGTCATATTTAAGAGTATAATTTCATACTGGAACACTTGAGTCCAGGAAAACTACATTATTTTTCTCATTGTACCATTCTGCCAATGCTATAACTAGCATTCTACAATCAAAGACATCTCAATCGACATTTCTCCTCGTTTTAATTGACCTTCGATCCAACTGGACAGTCCTGGCCAGCGCAAACTAATTTCCTTCTCTCTCTCGACGCGATAAGAAAAGACTCCGTTCCGTTCAATCGCGAGCAATTACTGCAAAATAATTTCACCCCTTTCCTCGTTGCTTTTGATATTTTCAGACCATTCCGTTCGACTCGGCCCCCTCCCCCCGGGCCATGAAGGTGAAACAAATTTGAAAAGTAGGAAAACTGTTTCTCACCATCTTTGGGGACAACTTTATCAAAGGCCCGACAAAGGGACGGGCGAGTCGAGCCGGCAGGAGGGGGGGGGAGCGGCATTGTAAGATTGCCGACAAGTGCAAGAGCACGCTTCTCTGATTTCGAACAAGCGCGCGAGCGCGGGACGCGGCGAGGGACGGGCGGGGAGGTGGGAGAAGGACACCGGCAGAGAACAAACTCGTCCCCGGAATCCATGTCCCCGTAACGTAATGTCAGTTAAACACGACGTTCACGAGAGTTCGAGGCTGTTTAAACACAGAGGGTGGGCAATCAGGAGTGTTTGCCGCCCCACGAGAGAGCCGCCGAGAGCGCGGATCAAAGGACAGATAATGGGGGAGGGAGGGGGAGGGATGGTCGGCCTGGGGTGGGTGGGCTGATAGCGCTTCTGCGATTTGATTGTTGGCCCGGCCACGGACGGCTATTGTGCGCGAACGCTCCGCCGGTTCCACTATTGTGCACCGTTCATGCATGCCTGGCCCTTTGTTGCTATCTGCAAACGCCTGTCCCGTCGTGTCCCGCCGAGTCCCGGCGTATTGCGTTTCCGCGCAATAACCCGACGCTCGGCTTCTCCGCGGATTGCTGCCTCCTCCGCGGCCTCTCCCGCCTTGACAGATATTGCTTCACTTTGCTCGCGCCAAATCGCGAATTTTTTTTCTTCTTTTTCATCTCTGCTAATTCGTTTCAGTTGCTGGTGGAGATATTTTTGCGGAAAATAGGAGAGAATGTTATTAATAGCTTACGCACTGGGAGGAACAGATGAATAAAAATTATTTATATTGTCAGTAAAGTGGACAAAAAGAAATGTTGGCAAGTGTTTACTGATACCTTCTGCTAACTTAGGATAGTAATTGGTTACTTTTTTTTTCATTGTATAGCTACTTTGCTGATAATATTAGTACTTTTTATTATATAGTTTCTTTAGTTTAGTAATCCAAATTTATTTAGCAATCGTTTGAGGAAAATTCTGTTAAATATTGCTTTATTTTCGTTCTTCTTAACTTTATCTTAATTATAAATTCTAAGTGGGATTTGAAATTTTGTTTCTGCCTTGGAAAACTGAACATAGTAATACCTGAATTGATATGTTTTAAATGTAAACAAGACAAATTAATTCACAAAATATTGGTAAAACTTGATGGTACCGATAAAAAGACATTATCCTTATAAAAAAAAAAGAAGAAAAAACTTGTTTTTGAAGTATGCATTATATTCATTGTAACAGAAGAAGTCTTAGTTTTTGAATGGACTAAATTTGAATATATCAAGCATCAATCTTTTAAAAAAGTTTTTCAAGATCTTACAACGCCTTTCTTCAGCCATGGTTTATTGTTTCATTATAGCGAAATTTGATAAGTCGGATATATTGAAGTGGTAATGAAACACCTTCAATAAAATACTCCTTACTTGACATGGAAAGTAAAAGCTATATAAATTTGGCTAAACATAAAACTGCATTATTTTAACTCATCAAATTAGTATATATTATATTAAAACTAATAGAAAACTGCATGCAATTGTTAGATTAAATTTGTATCATCTGCTGAATATTCTTAAACTGAAACTATTTTTAATCTTTTCTTGAAAAAAATCCGTTTAAAATGAATGGAATTATTCTTTAGATAAATATATGCTTTATAAGAATTATTTATTCTTATTATAAATAGAATTTCGTTTTGTCCATATAATGAATGGAAATCCTATTTAATATAAGAATATTTCGCACTTTACTATTAAGTAACCAGGGTAAGTTTTTTTTTCTCGTTTTTTTTTTGACAATATTTATAAAAAGGACACGCACGTGGTTGACAGGTGACGGAATATCAAACGAGTAGTGTACTAGTTGCTTCCTACATGTCGCTTCTTCCGTCGAAGCACGCGACGAGAATTGTATGCAAATTTTTTTGAGACAGATGCTCGCAAGCGACAGACTTTTTGATTTCCTTATAAACCGTAATTATTCTCCCCAGTAAAATATTTTTGGCCAACAACAGACGTACGAATGTTCACCCCATTAGTTACGATTACGCTTAATTAGTCACAATTATTTGATTAGGATCTTATTCTCAAAATTTTCTATTATCTCCAATTACAGTGGTTAGATGAGGGGATTAATAACAATCCAACCATTTAGTTTGTACGCGCGAATATAATTTCTTGGTAACTTCTGGCGGATATTTTTCACTGATAAAATATCCCGACGTTTTTCGTGAAAAATCCTTGTACTTTGCAGTATCTTATCATAATCTAGATTTTATTATCAAATAATATGAATTATGCTGGTAATATAATGGTCATCAAACGTTTCACATGTATGTTTGCAACATTTCTTATATCATATTATTTGCACAAGTTCTAACGAAAAACAATTATACTTTTCGCTATTCAAAACAACTGGTCTCACTGTAAAAACAAGGCACGCTGATTGGATATAAATATTATTGTATTGATTAGATAAATGGAACTGTAGGTCATGTTTAAAATAAACACAACTCAACAATATTCGTTTACGTATGTAAATGATATTAGGAAAACACACACGCCCTCTAAATCAAGACCAGTGCAAAAAATAATACCTCTAATGTTTCACACTGTCTGAATGTACGGACGAACCCCTAGGGGTTCGGGAACATATGCTTCGAATTATATGCCAATGCAACCAACACTTTGTCCGCTATGAACCAATCATTTGCGAGCGAACGATGCGCACAAAAGCTTTGGGAAGGATCTGTCACTTAAATTCAGCTCATCTAATGCACTTCCACAAAAAAAAATGTATCATTTGTATTTATGCTGTCAATTAACAGTCAGGAACATGAATGAATCGTAAATCAAGCTTGTTATAGAAAATGTCTATATATAATTATTTCATTATTTATATCCTCGGTTAATTATTATAAACGTGTACAAATAATACTTTGTATGATACAATTGTTTTCATAAATTATATATAGACCATTTAAAATTCACAACTTTACATTCTTTTATCCAATCCATTGTTCCAGTTTCATGAGGAAATAGAGGAAGTAAATTAAGAACAATATCTACACAGAAATTAGATTATTAATTATCACCTTTTCTTTGCATTATAGTAAAATTTATTATTAATGAATTATATACATTTTTTTCATCATTTTATCGCAATCATAAAACATTACATATTACAAAAAGTAAATCACTACAACATAATCAAACTTTTTTGTTCTTCGAATGCACACGAAGTTTGAGATAATAAACAGTATTTATCATTGCAATTAAACTATATACACCCGATATCAGGTACCATTAATTCATACTTTTAAGATTTCAAATTGCCACGATAACGCCTACCTCTCACTCTCTCCCTCTCTCTTTCGCTCTATCTCCCTACCCGCTGTCCCCCTCCCCCTCCGACCTGGTCTTTTTATTCGAACGCTATAATGAAATTCATAATTACTACCCTTATCAAGATTTAAAGAACGAAAACAAACCAACGTCTATATTGCCCGCGAAGGCAGACCTCACGTCATCGGCTGAAACACCGTTCATTAATTGCCAAGCGGAGATACCGATGACTAATCGGGGGATCGATCGATTACCAATGGAACTCTCCTCTTTTTACCATCAATTTCCATTAATTTTGACCGCGCTACTTGTTCGAGTATCGGCCCCGCGATATTGCCACTGCCCGGCCTCGCCTGGCCATTACAATACCTGCGATACGCGACGATTGCTTATCGCCCGCTCGCAGACTCCCACATTTATTTCCATTAATTTCCAACTCGGAATCTTATCTGCTGCTCGCAACCTATGCCGCGCATCATCGTTCCTCCACCCCTCCTCTCGATAACCGGTGACACTAACTGCCCTCCCGGAATAACGATGAGAACAATCGATTCAATGCCGTTTACTCTCTGGGAAAGCAACAGTTCCGGCGCAATTTTCACCCCGCCGCGTTATCGGGCCATCGGCGGCAATTCGGCGAGCCAACTTTCCGCACGTTTTCTCCTTCGCGACGAATCCACACTGAAAGAAATAATAGGCTTATTGTAAGAGGGCGGTCTTCTTATGTAATTATGCTTAATTTAAAACTGTTTGTCATATCGTCAACACGATTTCCTTTAAGCATAATAATATTATTCTTATAATAACCGGATTTATTTTTGTTAAAATAGTAAGTGGAAAATCCACTTGTTATTAGAATAATCCGGTTAAAATAAGTGGACACTTTTTTCAGTGCAATTGGCGCGGATGGAACTCAAGATTAAAACGTTTTTAGAATGTAAATATACTGGAAAAAAAAACCATTAAAATTACTGTGCTGGAATCTTACAAGCTGTTTGTACAAAATAGGAAAAATTACTGTGCTAGTACAGTAAAAATTATGGTAAAACACACCAAAGTATTTGAAACCACGGTAATTGGTACGATAATTTTTCCTATAGGAAATTTATATTGTACGAATGGGTTTGCTTTGAAGTTCCAGCATAGTAATTCTTATTTTTTTTTTCAGTGTCAACATTGTTTACCACCATTCGGAAGGTCGTCGGTAGAATTGACAGAAAATTACAGTCTTAGGACAACTAAAATTAGTTGCCACAATTGCAAATACAGTTATATCAACTCTAAACCTAGGCTCGTTGATAACTGCCTTTCTTGAAACGCCAAAGTATAACTTTCTCTCTCAAATTTTATCATATCTCAATTGTTTCCACACCCTAGCCTCAGACCTTCCAGATCTAACTATAAAAATGAACCAAACTTCATTTTTATACTTAGGATAACCGGAAATTTCTCCGAGTGCAAACCAACATTTTTTGTTTACATCTTAAAGAGCATACAAACGCAACTGAATCAAGTAAAAAAACAGATTGTTTGTATTCCGTAATCCAAAGACGTTTGAGTTTCCAATCCCATTTGCCGCGGCTATAAATCACGATTAAATTAAATCGAAAATGTCCTCCAATTGGCGGGGTCTTCGAAATTTTCAAATCGCTCTTCGCCGGCTTGATTTTTATATTCCATTTGTCAATTAAACTAAATTAATGCTAATGGCGCTCGGAGCGCGTTACGTTGAATTATACGAAAGCGTTGGAATCTGGATTAATTTGATAAATTGATGCAATTATTGGAGCAAGGATTGATGTTACACGGAAGGCTCCTTCATAAAAGCGCTCGGCGTTCGACGAGACCGGTGAAACCTTCGCTTCCATCGAAACCACCCGAGTTTCATTGTCCGCCAATTGAGGCTCATTTGGGTCCGGGGGTTGGACCGTTCAATTGATTTCAATTGCCTCAAGATAACCGGAGCTGGGACAATGACGCGACGTAGAGGGGAAGAAAGAGAAATACTCGCGTATCGCGCCGCTGAATCTTTTTTAGATACGGGAGTATTTAAACTTTTACCTGACTTTTTAAGAGATTATTAGGTGTTTTATAGAAATTTTCGTGTCATTATTAGAGTGCCCGTATAATCTCGGCAATGAATCTCAAGGAATACGCAGCGGCGTTTCGTAACGTTGATCATTTATCTTGGAATCAAGAAGTATTTCGTTTTTATTCAATAGTAACGAAGATTTGTAGGTTGAATGGTACACGTACAAGACCTGGATTATAAAGTACTAAGTGTAAATAAAATGAGTCATTCATTATATGCTCATTAATTTATTTATTAAATATTAAATTACATAAGTAGGTTTATCCTCATTTGGCTATGATTAAACTTTCTTTTTTTATAAAATAATCAACATTTTTGGCAGTTTTCCTTCTGACACTATCAATGTTATATGAAACATTTAATTTGATTGTTTGTAAAACTCAACGAACGTCCCTTATTTTGAAATAATTATTATCGGTAACTGAATCGGTTGGTGTGCGAATTTAAATAAGAATATGTCCCGTGTCATAAATAACGAGCATAATTAAACTGTAAAATGTATTAAAACACAGTCGGTGGAACGTTCAAGCAACCCTCTGTTTTGAAGATGGACACTATTCAATATTATCACGGTCCACGTGACCGTTCTGACACGACCGTTGGGGATGAATCAGTTTTACATCGTGGAATAACAAACGTATAAATTAAAGTACGGACACCGTGAGACCCTCGACACCGGATATCCCGCGGTGAAAATCCTTCAGAACCACTTCGTGGCACGCTTTGATTCGGATACATTTTGAAAATTTTTTAAAAATCACCCTTTTAAATCACGGCTATTATTCATGAGGTGAGAATTGCAATAGTACTTCAAAACAGTTTAAAGTAGACTCCGTAGTGACCAGTGATCTTTATATTCACAATCGAATAAACATTGCATTCCTTAAACAATATTAATAATTATATGAATTGTAATTATAAATAAATAACAAAAAAGTAAGAAAAATGAAACAGGTAATTTTCCCATAAAAAATTTGATTCGAACCCCAAAAGACAATTTATGAACATTATTATGATAAAATATGACAGAGATACTATAATAAAGTATGTAACTCCAATAAAGTTATAAGAATAAATACTTTATTTTAGCAGTTATTTCATATTTATCATAAGTATGTTCATAAATTGTCTTCTGGGGTTGGAATCCAATTTTTATGATAAAATTAACTCATCCATTCTTCTCTGTGTATATAAAGTTAGACTAAAGAAGATTTAAAGGAAAACTGATCTTCGCACGGCGACTCTCTTCGCACGGACTCTTCCTCGAGTTTACATTTTAATTAGCACAGCCCCTTCTCGCCCTCGCAATCGTCATTATTACCAATGCAACCGAGACCTAAAAGCCCGCCATTATTTAAAGCGATCGGCCTTGTTTGCTTTGGCGCGCGTGTCTTCGTCTCGGTCTGCCGTGAATCCCGTAACTTTATACAGTTGTGCCAATCAAAGGTTATCAACAAATGTGTTCAAACATATAGGGTGACAGGATTTCAAAAGCGTGGGGCTCGCTCGCACAAGTTTGGCCGACCCCTCCGCCGCCAATATAACCGGCGCCGAGCTAATCCTTTCAGGTCGGATTAGCCGATGCTCTTACAACCCGTTGACAATTGATTTCTAAATGACTTCCTAATTGTGAACGTACCATTTGGCCCCATCTCCCCCCCCCCTCCGGGATCCTTCCACGTTTTAATCTCCTTAGCCGCGCGTTCTGCCTACAATTCGGAGCATCGCTGCACCGCTGAATAACTGCGCCGATGGGCATTGTGGTTTTTCATCCGGGACCAGCCAGTCGACCAATGAAGTGCCCCCCCCCCCCACGCATTGTTCCCGAGCGCTTTGAACAAGCAACTTCTTGCAAACAAATTCCGAGCGAACCTCTCCATGTCCCAGCACGCGTCTGCTCCCTGAAAAGCTACACGAAAATCCGCGCTATTCATGGCCATCTCGGGGCCCATTCGGTGTATCGGCTTTCGTTATTGTCGGACAATCTTTCTGACGTTCCCCGGACGTCGTCTTCCGAGCTGAAAACGAACGGAACAAAATACAAGCCCCCTTCCCTTTCCCCCTATCCGTGTTACAATTATAGGAAGTGATTTAAAACTGCGATCCTTTGGGTAATACAATGTCGGTTCCTCCCGGTGCATTATCTTTTTCCAATATTGGATATTAAATTCCGTTTTGTGGCGATGCCCGTAAATGAATAATAATACACTTTGTGAGCGTATTACGGTGGGGCTAGAATTACGGCAATCCTTTCAGATAAGCAGACCGAGCGAGAGATATGGTAGTGGACGTGCCGAGTCCATCGTCCGTCGATGGTTTAAGCAGATAATAAAGGGCATGTCAAACGGCAATCAACCCTCATTATGTAGCGCCACCCTTCAATGCCGCTGCCTGCCTTTAGCTCGTGTGAACTTTGCGGAAAATATGTCAGCAGATAAGAAATTGATCGGTTGCGTCTACGCTTCGGGGGAAAGTGTGTGTGTCCTCCATTACGTCAGATAGCTGTGGGCAAATGTGGTTGGGTGTCTATGAGAATGGAGTGGCAAAGGTGGTAATTTAGAATGATATAAGTTTAACATTTGGTGGAAGTGACGTTAATATGCTTTTCACGTGGAATTGTAGAATCAAACTTTTTTGACATGTAAATAAACAATGTTTGCTAATATTTGGAGGGCCATCGGTGGAAAATATGCAAAAATTTTTTTGTTTATATTTTGAAGAAGATAATCGTGGAATTGAAGGTAAAAGGAAAACAAAGTTTTCTTGATTTTTGGATTATGAAAACGTTCCGATTCTCAGTACTACGTTTTTAAAAAGTATTTTGTTAGATATAAATATGTGATGATGTTAATTATTAGTTTAAAGTTCCAAATAGTATTTAGGTATTCCAAAATAGTATTCAAACTATTAAATTAAATCAAACATATTTCATTTCGTTAATTGTATTTTGTAAAAGTTCAATACACTGAACATAGATTTTATTTTAAATTCCTGTAAACCTGGACGAATGTCAAAAATAATTGGCACCACCCATTGGTGCAGTAAACTTTATCTTTCTTGAATGAATAATTTCAAGGACACGACATTTAGTTTACACTCAAGAGTGAGCTGTGTATCTTTCTGGATTTTCCATTTTTTCAAACCACCTACGTTGACCATTTGGCCATTTTTCCTCCCCCCCTTAAATTGCTTTATAATTTTTTTTCGATTAACCTGAACTTGTAAAATCCTTACAAAGTGAACGATCAAGAAGTGGGTGAATGGAAGGTTGACTTTGGGGATATTAGAAACTAGTTTATCAAAATGAGAGGTGCATTAATCAATCGTGATGCGGCATTGTTCGATTATGTTCCGCTAAATGTCCCATTTCATGAGCCATCGAACAAGAGAAGGCTTGAAAGGGAAGAAAGAGAGGAGAAAAAAAAACACCGAATGTGTCTTCCTGCGCCCAAATAAACCAATATTTAAGGATTTCCCATGGGTAGTATACGAGAGGCGGCTTGAGTGAGGGTCCTAGTCCACTTCAGTGTCAGCATAGGCATACGGGTTCGTGCATATACTAACCCCCCGCAGGGAACGGCAATACGCTACCAGTCTATACTATACGCGACGGCGCACTGTAAGCACGACGCTCGCGTTACTCGAGATCCGAGCGAAGAGGCCTCGTGTGAATGTGCCTTAAGTGTGTGTTGTTGTTATTGCATGTACAATTCAATGCGAGAGTACTTCCACGACTCAAATCACTCGGCTACTTGCTACTGCGACATCATTCATCCGATTTAATCGTTCGCGACGAAAGCTTTAATGTATCTTGTTTAATTTATAAATCTAATAAATAAATAAGCGTGTAATATAATAATGTACGCTGAGAAAATTGAGTTGAAAGGATGGCAATCTGAATGGTAGCAATAGCAATTTTAATTGTTACCATTGCTACTTGAATTGGTAAAAGCGTTTGAATTGTAATGGTGTCAATGTTGCAGCTTAAACGGGAACATCTTGGCATTTTATATTGTAACTGTAACTGGAGTGGAATTCAAATATTAAATATAAATTAATTAGAATGAGCCAGAGGATTTTTTCGTTTTCCTTTTTTTTAGCGGAAAATGGAAGGAAAGACTGGTATTTCTATTGAATTAATAATTTAATTAATACAGAGAAAAAAGTGGGGGTAAACATTATTATATCGTATTCAAAAATGGGGACAAATCTTTCTGTCATACTTAACAAACAATTTAAAAGAGTTTATAAGATCAACAATCATTATTATTATACTGGGTCGTAATAACTTCTATAATTCTCATAAACTTTTTTAAATTATATTCTAAATGTGACAAGATGTCATTGATCCCCACTTTTAGATACAGTGTAATAATTTTATACCAACTTTTTTCTCAGTGTAGTAATTAAGAGAACATGTATAACTTCAGCAAACAAATTTATATATAATATTATTTGAAATTTGCTTCAAAATTTTGAAGTAAATAGAATGAGAACGGATTACCCAATCCTTGTTATTACAATGCTTTTTTGATCCCTTCTCATCGCGAAACTTCGTTTCCCTCGTTAACGTCTACCAAGTCCTTGAGAATTTTGAGGAAATGTCAGGTTAACTGGACACGTGACCGTGGGGTTCGACACGCGATCTCCATCGGAGCCGCTCAACAAGGCCCCACGATGCACATCTTTAAATATCGATACCATGATAATAGTCCGCGTATCCGTCCTCGGGGCAAAATGCTTTTAGCAAGTGTCAAAGCGTGAAATTTGCGGCGCATCTGATGACCCCCGAAGTAACCACTGACAATTTGCATAAATCTGTCGTATAGCTCGTGACGACGCGCAAAATAATGACGCCGAGGCCGCGAGCCATATTACTTTACTTGATGCGACACTATTAAACACTATTAAAATTTGCAGCACTATTAAATTTGTCCGAATAATTGAAGCAAATCGCGGGACTTAAATACGAGTTTTCGTGTAATAGGAAATTTTAATGAAAGTAAAGAATAGTTTTAGTTGGAATAATTTTATGATATATTACACGCGTGTTATTGAATTTTTCTTTTTTTTTTTTAGTCAGAAGCAATATAAATGTGACTAACGCTTTTTTCTGATTCTTCAAAGAGCAATTTATCTTTATCAATTTAAATTTCCTTTGTAATCAAATTTTATTAAATATGACTGATTATTCTTTCATTATACAATAATAGCATTGCAATATATTAGTTTACATTATTCCTTATGACAAAATAAGATTGTTAATTAATTAAATGAATTAATTCTAATTAATATTATTCAATAATTTCATGATATATCCAAATTGGTACCATTTGATATACAAATTTGATATCGTAAATCGTATTTACATACTTTGAAATGCTTTGCAAAAGTTCACCTTACATAAATTAGAAATCATTTTAAAACAATAATGTCGTAACATTTATATGGTCTTTTTTAATCTAGAATTGCAAGAGAAAATGCCACTTTCCTTTTAGTAAACATAACTTTTATCTTAACGAAGAAAATTTTTCCTATTCACTAATTTCATTGTACGATAAATAATCCACATTGAGGATTCATCGGGGGTGGATGATTTTCACGGGATTAGGCGAGGCGTTGGAAAGGAGAGACGAAAGTGTGACAATCTTACAGTAAGTGGGAAGAAATTTGAGGAGCGCGCTTTGATTCGTGTGGGAAAGATTCGGCAGCATCTGAGCACTAGTGCGCAGTAGCCAATGGTTACCAGGAAATTCCTCGAGTCGATTCTTTAATCGTGGGTTACGACTTTAACTTAAAAGGACTTAAATTGGCCTGTACCTATCTTGTTTTGAAAAGCACTTTTACGACGAAGCTGTTTCAATTGACTTGATTAATTGTACAATTATTAAGTTACTTCCTTGACGTCGCTGGAAGCAGGAGCGAAATGATAAATGGTCGTATTTTCGTATAGTGTGGTGTAAAATTTTGTGTCTCGCTAAGGCTCGTTAATTTTTACTCCGGGCTTGTTATTTTCGCTACCATTCCGTTCCGTTTGTTAACTTTGATGTGTTCTTCGACACCACGTTGACTTAACGTCGACGCACTGTTTCGTCAGAATAGCGATTGATTTTCGACCCACTGAAATTACATTAATGTAATTTAAATACTAAAGTGTTTCATTTACTGAAATTACTGATTGATTTGTGATATTATTTTATTATAATATTTTATTATAATAATTTTCCATTAAATAAATCTTAGAGAAATAATGAAAAGTCGAATAAATTAATTCAACTTTGTAACTTGAACAATTATCAATTGACAAAATGACAAATTATTGCAGTCAAAGTTTGTTTTTCGAATTTCACGAACGTATAAAGAAAAAAAAAAGAAGAAAAATTTCCTCGTTCGTTCGACCGGATAAAAGTTGAGCGTCATTCATTTAACGAGGTCATTTTATCAAGAGACGATCACCGCCAAAGCCTCGCTCTTAATTACGCCGAGAAACTTAATTTTCGAATTATCGCCCCGATCAGGGGAATGCCGAGCGGAATTTTCGTGGACATCGCTCTGGATTAGAAATTCATGGGGAATCAAACACGCTAACGGGGGTTAAATCAGAATCAAATCCTGTTTATCTGTTGGGTGTCATAAACACACCCCTTGTGACCTCGCCTATCGTCCATTGTTTCGGCGTACGTACAAAGCCACAAAGCGTTTCCGCTTTAACTAACATTCGGGCGAACGCACGCACACCGACGCCCGGCGATTTCTCCGCTACGCGAGCCAACTCGGACAAAGTTAATCTGACTAGCATACACAGCGGTTACCCATTTCTAAGCCAAGATGCTTATCTTGCGAGACGAAGATTAACTTGTGGAGCCGTGGATGTTCGCAAGTTCGTAAGTCCACCGTGGAATCCCAGTTTGGGGTATCGCGCCATCTACGCGCGTCTAGATGTTTGGATGGAAGTACATCCGTGAATTGTGGCCAAGCGTTGTGGATTTCGTGGGGGAAACGGACGATGCACTTAATTTAACCAATTAGAAGACCCACTCGGCCCCAAACTCCGTTGGGATCGTGTGCAATAATTGATTTTTTTTTAATAGCTTTAATGGTTTTAAATTAAAGAATAAAGTGTGTAATTATAATTATTAAATATGTACTTGATCAATAAATAATAAGTAGTTCATCTTTTGGGTTACTTATTTCTATGTAGAAAAATTGCGGGTCAAGCTTGGTTCGATATTGGTTAACTATCTTCGGAGTCATGTTGGACTATTGTTGATCCTGCTAAAAAAAGTTAAGCTGGGATCCTGCATAGAAATTTGGCACCGGAAATCAGCTAGTTTCTCAGGTAGCTTCCTAGGCAGTTGTAAGATGTTGTCTAGTTTCCTAGCTGGGATCCTAAGTTGGAATTTAGTATCAGAGATCAACTAGTTTCCGGCCTGGGACTCCAGCTAGGAAAGTAGGCAAACTCCTACAATTACGTAGGAACCTACCTAGGAAACCAGCTGATTTCCGGTGCCAAATTTCTATGTAGGATCCCAGCTAGATTTTTTTAACAGGGGAATTTCCATTGGCTGTAGCTTGGACCAAACATATTGCTATTATCGGTCAAAGTTAGCCACAAAGTGGGGACAAGTTTGTTGCAAGGTTGGTTCAAGCATTAATATTAGTCGCCAAGCTTAAGACAAAGTGAATTTGTGTTTCAATTCCAGAAATGAACCAATACTGACAGCCTTTACCAATCTTGGGACAAGCTTAACCCATCCATATGTATAAGATCCTTCTTGGCTCTTATACATTACAAAGAAGAAGAATAATCATTGATTTAATCTTTTTACATGACATTATTTCTGGACGTTTCAGTAATGACATTTCTACTTCTAATATACCTTTTAATCTGTCACATCGTTGCTCGAGCTATCATTTTCAATTTTAGCTCGAAATATGTAATGTTAATGGAATTCACGCAGACCCAGAAAAAAGGAGTCATTTATTAAAGGTTATCTTCATTATCGTTCAAGCATAATTTTAATAACAGCAAATTTATACCGATAGGCGACCCTCAGATATGTAAAAGCCCTTATCTCGGTGATACTGTTTCGGCATGCAGTAGCTCAGTTTCGTACATATAGCGGCCATCTGTCATCGAATCTACCCCCAGCCGAGAAAAAAAAAGTGGAATCCATTCACCGTGGAGAATATATTCACCGGCCGTGCGCTAATTTGCTTAACTACCGTGTCGATTATGGTCATTATTACATATTTCGTGTACCCCCTTGGCCTCATCAGTCCTGAGGGCCTACATAAATACAGTGCGCCATTCTTGCGACCGTAGTAAAGTACGCTGAATGCGCACTTGCGATCGCTCCAAAGGAACACGGCGAGGAAAAACAATACCGCAGGATTGTTCTTTTGTCGGCGACAATCGTACCGGTTCTTTTTCAATATTGAAGACGCTGTTTGTTTGCGCCCAATTATTTTTCTCAAGTGCGCGCGGGAAAACTTTTGTTTACTAATTTCGTAATAAAAATACCGGGTATTTTATATCAAATACCTACTATGTATGATAATTTAATATATGTAAATAATTTCATTAATTTTAGGGAAGAATATTAAAAATATTTCCTCGATTCAAAAGTATATTTATCGAAAAGAAGCTATCCATTTGTTTGTGTACAATTTATTTTATTTCAAAATACACTTTCGCTACACCAAAAGTATTTGACTATACCTTGAAAAGATCTTTTCTTTTAATAATAATAAGTTAGTTTGTTGTAACAAGAATAGTATATATATATATATTTTTTTGCAAGTACTAGTACCGTCGGTTGAAACGGCCGAAACTGAATCGAATCTTAGGTTGCATTTGGACACCTTGTGGTCCTTCGCGTCTAAAAATAGAGGCCTCGCTCCTTTTTCTTCATTGTGCCGACACCACAATGTCTGGCTGATATCAATTGAAAAAAACGTTCCCCCTCGGCTCGAGAGAATCGAGTTAGTTCAAGTTTCGTGTACATATTCATTTAGTAACGCGTTAATAATCGAAAGAAGAAGCCGCGTTTAAGAGGTGAATCATAGGTTAACGCGCCGGCCTGACTCTCCTTGCCACGTCTCTCTTTTTCCCCAGTCTGCCCTGTAATTGTCTCGTGTCCGTCTGATGGGGGTAGATTCGTGGCGATACATACGCGTTCCCTTGCGCGGCGCGCAATTAAACCGACCGGCGATTATATAATTGCGCGTGATTCTACCTCCGTGCATCGCGTGTCCCATTGTCAAAAAAAAAAAAAAAAAAAAAAACAACAC